>WSYH01004012.1:0-58481 GCA_036426205.1 Ascaphus truei
CCAGGTCCAGGGATCTCTTCCCATTCATCATCGTCAGGGGTAGCACTCAATCCTGGTCGTCGTGATAGAGCATCGGCCCCAATGTTCAGAGGCCCTGGCTTGTACTTCAGGGAGAATCGGTAGTTACATAGTGTCGCCAGCCATCGGTGTCCGGCTGCATCCAATTTGGCGGAAGTATTGATGTACGTGAGGGGATTGTTATCGGTCCTTACCTCAAACGTAACACCATAGAGGTAATCATGAAGTTTCTCCGTGATCGCCCATTTGAGAGCCAGGAACTCTAACTTGTGCACCGGATATTTCTGCTCACTGGGTGTCAGACTGCGGCTGATGTAGGCTACAGGCCGAAGACCCTCGGGGTGCTTCTGATGAAGGAGAGCGCCCAGTCCATTGAGACTGGCATCCACATGCAGGACATATGGTTGTTCTGGGTCAGCATATGCAAGCACTGGTGCTTCAGTCAGGCTTTTCTTCAAGTTCAGGAAGGCCCGTTCACACTCAGGCGTCCACTTATCACCAAACGGTTGACGGGCCGACGTGGCCTTTCTCCCAGTATCTTCAGGGTATATCTTCAGCAAATTGTTCAAGGGTTTAGCTCGACTAGAGTACCCTTCCACGAACCGACGGTAATACCCACAGAAACCGAGGAAGGATCGCAGTTCCACGACATTATCGGGACGCGGCCAGTTCACCACCGCTTCTACTTTGGCCGGATCAGTAGCAATCCCCTGGGCAGACACGATGTGTCCCACGTAGGTCACTGAGGTGTGGCAAAACCTACACTTGTTGAGTGATAGCTTCAATCCTTCTTGGCCAAGACGATCTATCACCTTCAGCAGCCTCTCCTCGTGTTCTTCTAAGGTCTTCCCAAAGACAATGATATCGTCCAGGTAAACCAGACACTCTCGAGGGCTCATGTCCCCTATTGTCTTTTCCATCAACCGCTGGAAGGTAGCAGGGGCTCCGCATATACCTTGGGGCATACACGTGAACTGGTAGAAGCCCAGAGGACAGACGAAGGCAGTCTTTTCCTGATCCTCTTCACTCATGGGTACCTGGTAGTACCCAGATCGCAAATCGAGCACACTAAACCATTGGCTCCCGTTCAGAGCATTCAGGATCTCTTCAATACGAGGGAGATTGTATTGGTCAGGTACCGTACGATTATTCAGAGTTCGATAATCGACGCACAATCTTACAGATCCATTCTTCTTCCTTACAACCACTATGGGTGATGCATAAGGACTCCGCGACTCCGTCAGTATTCCAGCGGTCTTCATCTCCTCCAGGACACCCCTTACAACGTCCACATCCCTGGGGGCGATACGACGAGAGCGTTCACGGAACGGAGTGGCATCACTCAGCCTAATAGTGTGTTGGGCGCTGCGACTGCGGCCCACATCCATCTCGCTGGTAGAAAATACTGCTTTTCTTTCCTTCAGCTTGGCTGTCAGTCGATCCTTCCACTCTGTTGGCAGGGTCGAATCTCCGAAGTTGAAGTCCAGGTCGACTAACCGCTCACCTACTGCAGCGGCGTTCACCTGGGGCGCGGTTTCTACCGGGCTGACGGGATATATACTGCCCAGACTTTGTCCTACATCGATGTCCATTGGAAATGGAGAGATGTTTTGGATATACACATGGGTTCGGAGAGGAACTCGGGTCGTCCACTCTCTTACTACAGGTATTACCCGATACCCTCTCTGGATCTCTTCCTCAGGGTCACTCTCCAGAGAGACCAGATGATCGGTCTCCTCCCGATCCGGATAACAGCACCAGACGGCCAGGCGTTTCACTCCCCCTGCTGAAATGGTCGTCAGTCCGCGTTAACGATTGTAGAGGTCCCCGTGATGCTCTATGGCATATACTCGGTTGCACTCCTCTCTCCGTACAGGATCCAGGCGTGTATTGGCCATTGGCAATTCATTAGTCTCCTTCAGGTAGGCTCTGATTACAGCTCGTACTATATCCGTATTTGTCCCCAGGATGACCGGGTACTGACACTGTCCTTGAGGCTTTGGGCACACCATTGCCTCCACATTCATGGGATGTTTCTTGCCGGTATTCAATTGAAATATCTCCAGTTGAACGCTCACAATCCCATCGATAGGGTAATCCTCGTTACTCAACCCCCTCACCTTCATATGTTCCGCCGACCGCAGGGGACAATGCTTCAGGTGCTGGTCGTAGAAGTGCCGGTATATTATGGTCACTTGAGACCCGGTGTCCAATAGAGCAGCAGCATAGACTCCCTCTACTACCACACGTACGATGGCCGAAGGGCCCACCTGACAGTAACCATCTCCCCCTGGAGTTCCTTCGCCTGGGTTCAGGTCAGGAGGGGCTTCGGGAGGCGTGGGGGTGGCCTCGGTGGTTTTGGCTTCTGAGGTCTGCCACTGACAGATCATAGCCCTGGCCGAGCTTCCTTTACGGGGCGTTTCCTTTTCTTAGGTGGCTCCATTAGGGCACTCCCTAGAGAAATGGCCTTTCTGTCCACAGTTATAGCAAACGACGTCTTTAGGGTCCAGTCGTCTTGGGTAAGTGGGGGAGGATCTCCCCGAAGCCCGCCCTTTCGTTGAGGGCGACTTGGGTGGCGCATCTTCCTCTTTGACAGGTGTCTTGGTCCGCCGAGCGGAGGCTCCCGGGGTGTCACTGGTCGGAGGATCTCTGACCTTGGTGCCTGCATGCAGCTTGGTATAGGCCTCATGCCCTTTTACGATCCCCAGAATGTCCATGAAGGTAGGGGGAGGTCCCTCCTTTAGTGAGCACCTGATCATAATCACGATGTGATGCGTGGGGATGGCCCCTCGGAGGAACTGCTTGCGCCGATATTCGTCCATCTCTGAAGATACACTGGCGACACACTTTATTCGAGCTTGGCTAGTCCCACGAATTCGGGTATACCCGGGTGTATTGAGTTTGCTACTGTTTTCTGCCCGAGTGCATTGAGTTATTTCCAAGCAGGGATTGAAGCATTTATTCCCGCTGGCTGCAATACTGGACAGTAATATATATATAATGATTACAATTCATGAATTTATGCATTGGTAGACACGCGAAGCATTGCCGCCTATTAAATCCTAATCATTATCATTTAACAGATCAGCCGCCCATCAGCCAGGCATGAACCCAGGCTGGGAAGGCAAAGCAACGGGGCTTGTCAGGGTGAGGAGCGGGCATTCCAGGTATCTGCCAGGTTACCATACGGTGTTTTGCTCGATAAAGTGTGTCGGTGCAGTAGGATGAGGCCGCAGTTCGCAATTTCACAGGACCAGCTGTATGCTTTGCAGGAAGTCGGACAGGTCTTCCTTTCCTTCTTGTCGGAGAGCGTAATATTGAACCACAGCGCGCTCTCCTCTTCCTTTTGCCAAGATCTGGACTAACAAGTCTACCATCTGGTGAGCAGAGAGTCAGGGTTTGGTCCGCTGTGCACTGACCATGGTGGCCGTGGGGGTCGTAGGATTTCCAGGATTCTCTGCCGTCTGACCATTTCAGAGCAGGGCCATTCGTCGATCACCTTGAGGGTGTGCTCCTTCCAAGAATCGATACTTTCTTCGCCTGTGGGGACAGGAACCGTTCCTGAGAACGCCTTCAATTTCCTATAATTTTGGGCTTGAGCGGACGTAGTTATCGCTTCCACAAGCTGCGGGAATGTCACTCCTAGCAGAGAGCCATCATTGTCGGAGCTACTGGCTATCGCTGCTCGCTGCCTGTTAGGGGTTGGGGTAGAACTGTTCACGGACCTGTTAGTAACCGGTGATGTTGGCGGACTACCGGCCCAGCTGGTGGCCCCTTGCCTAGCATCAGAAGAGAAGGTCACTCTGGGTAGTGCTATATCTGATCGGATGGGTGTACTGGCGGCCATATCTCTGTCGTCCCAACCCTCATGTCTGGGGAGGGAAGTGACGTGACTGGAAACGGTTCCGGGGTAAATTAGAGGGCACCCTTGCGGTAAAGTCTCTGGTAGATACACTACTCGTGGGCCTCTATCAGGAAGTATTGCTTGTTCAGTGGCTAGCAATAGGGTATTCTCTTGCCGGTCAATGTTATAGTGCTTGCTGATGAGGCGGGCGCCCGCCAGACCAGGTAATGTCCTTACTGCGCTGCAGACAGTAAACATGGAGACATCAGCAGGCACCCCGTCTACGGCGACCACGTGTCGCAGAAGCTCTCCTAGCTTTTCGGCCCAGTCGGCCACTTGTTTGGGCGTGAGCGCAGACATGCTGACTGACAGGGTAACGGTAACTACAAAGTGGGGCACCCCAGGACTCTCTCAGCAGCGCCTCCAAATGTAACGGGTATTCCCTATGAATACAACCGCTACTACCTGCTGTGCAACCTGTGTGGCTCTCAGGAGCCTAAGCCTCCGCTTGGGGAACCTGGGGTACATGCATGTTATACATCTCTGGGTGCAACGCCTCCACCTGGGAGGGATCCCAACGGAGTGGGAGGAGGCCCTCACAGGAAAAAACCACACAAAACGAGCAAATATAAAACAGGACTGGCTTTACTGCATAGCAAAACATATAATAACACACATCACATAACCATGACTCCTCTCTAGAGGAGCCACATGTGGCGTCACACAGGACGCTAACCACTATGCGCCACGGCGGACGCTAACCACTCTGCGCCACGGCGGGCGCTAACCACTCTGGGCGTCACGGCGGACGCTACCCTCCCACTGAGTGACCACAACCTGTGTCCAGTAACCCCCACCCAAATGTCTCGCACTTCCAAATGTCAAACACCAATGTCCGTATATATGTGTGACTGCGCAGCCACTATGTCTGGTGATTAGGCCTTGTTGGTGCACGTGAATGGTAGGTTACCTGCCCGGGGCTCCAGCCACAGGTGCCGCGATATCACTGGAGATCCGCCCGATCCGACGTTGTCCTCCACACCGCGTTGGGTGAATTCCAGCGCGGATAATATCACCTTAGTCCCAGGGTCGTTGGTGGTGTTCTGAGCCCAGAACCCACCTCACTCCCCCCGCCCGCTCACCCCCCTCTCCCACCCTCCCCCTCGCTCTCCTCCCCGCCCCCGTTTACCCCCCACCCTGCTCTCCCCCCCCACCCACACACACAGAGCACGCTCTCTGCGGCTCTCCCCTCACACAGGCCGCTCCCCGTCCCAGAGGCTGCTCCTCCGGCTGTCTCCGCCTCTCCCCGCGAAAAGCGCAGCACCTCCTACCGGAGCATCTCAGCCTCTCCGCTGAGGAGCCCAAGGTGGAGGAGGAGGGCGGCCGGTACCCGGAGGAACAGGAGCGTGGCCGTGTGCAAGTTGAGGAAACGCAGGGGAATGGGTTATTTACCGCATCCCTGACTCTCCCTGACTCCCCCTGCCCTTTAAAATCACCCCCCCCTGCACCTCAAATCCCCTCCCTTGTACCTCAAATTACCCCCCCTGCACCTCAATCATGCACCCTCCCCCTGCACCTCAAATCAACAATCTCGCCACAAACCCCCCCCCTGCACCTCAACTCACATCATCTCGCCACCCGCCCCCCCCCCCCCCGCACCTCACATTCCCAGCATCTCGCCAAAAACCTAGCCTCGGCGATCGGCTCGTGGGGGAGCGGAGAGCAACTCGGGAGGGGGCGGAGAGCGGAAAAGCCGCCGGGGTCTGCACAGTGAGTGCAGTGCCTGTATTATGTTCACCACAATTCCCTAAACGTTCGCTCATTTACGTAAGAATAATGCTGTAACTTTACAGGGAACGTCACCCAATGTTCAACTATTGTATTCGGCTCCCCATTTCTAACCTGTGGGGCTGTGCATAACAGTCTTTTTTGGTTCAAAACTATGGTCCTATTTAGTCCCAGAGTTCCCGTAGTTTTTCCTGTCCCGGGGAGAACCCTCTAATGTGAATCTAATAACACTTTTATTTGAATCACACGTGACGTTTTTAGTTTCATATTCAGCATCCCTTTTAAATAGCCCGACGCATAGTGGCTTTGGATAATGGTTATAGAGCTGGCCAATATGTATACATCCATTGTTCTTCCATTCCATGTTCTCTAAATGTCCCCCACCATTATTCCCGCGCCTTTAACTCAATTTTGGGTTAGGGCTCCTATCACCTACCCATGTTGCCCTCATCTCTTTCGTAGCTATGTGCTGCTACGGATCTTTTTTCAATAAAGATTTTTGATGTGCAAATATGTGAGTAATCTTCCATATTAGAAGGCATTCGGGGTTCTCTCGTTTTCCTTTAAGAAAGTCTTGGCACTTGGTCTTCTGATGATATCAAGCCACTCTAATGCTCGTTAAAAAAAATACAAACTTAGGAAGAGCGTATGAAGGTCCCCACTGCGAGCTGGCGAGAAGGGGCCTCATGTGCAGAGACCTCATCTAATCGCTGTAAGCAGAAGATCCATTATGACTGGTGGCGGTTTAATGATTCAATGAGGTATTGTATTGTATGTCTTTTTATATAGCACCATAATGTACTTAGCACTTCACATTATTAATGCATTGACAATCATATAAATAAAAAATCAAATAACAGATCGTTGGAATAAGTGCTTCATACATAAAATTAACATTGTGCGGAATAGGAGTCCCCCTCCCTGCTCTGAAGAGCTTACAATCGAATTGATAAGCAGGAAGAACGCTCAGTGACAGTAGAATGAGCATTCTGTAAGTGTGTCTTCAGGGGGGCAGCTTTATTAGCATTGTATAGTATATAGTCACAGTGTCTACTCTATGGCCTTCTTTACGTTGCGTAAGGTGGTACACACACATTCCCGTTTAGCTTGAGATACAATCATGAACTATCAATAGTTTACTAGCTGATATACCCGCGTTGCCCGGGCCGTGGAAGGGTAGGGGGCAAGTGATGTTGAAGGCGGGGGGAGGTGCGTTGAAGTGCGGGGGGGAGGGGCAGCGGGCGTAGAAGGGTGGGAGGGCAAAGGTCAGGGGTGCAAAGGGCGGGGGGCAAAATGGCAGGGGTGGCGGTGTGCGAGGGGGCGGGGGGGTGTGAAAGGGCAATGAGGGGCGGGTGGGCAAAGGGCAGAGGGCTGGGCGGGGGGGCAAAGGGCAGGGAGGGGTGGGGCAGTATGGAGGGAGGGGGTGGTTTGGGTGGGGGGCATGGGAGGGGGATGGGCATGGGGGGGTTGGTGGGTTGTATGGAGTGGCATTATGGTAGGGAGGTGAGCGGCGGGGGCAAAAGGCAGGGAGGGGCAAAGTTCCAAGGGCCTGGGCGGGGCAAAGGGCAGTGGAGGGGCAAAGGGCAGGGAGGTGCACATGCAGTGAGGGGCAGGGGCAAGGGCAGGGAGGGGCAAAGGGCATGAGGGAGCGGGGCAAGGGCAGGAGGGGCGGGGCAAGGGCAATGAAGGGGTGGGCAAAGGTCAGGGAGGGTGTGGCAAAGGGAGGCGGGAGGGGCGGGGCCAATTGGCATGGGAGGGGTCAGGCAGGTGAGGGGGCCCGGGAGGGGAAGGGAGGGGAGGGGCAAAGGAGAAGGGAGGTGGCAAAGGTCAGGGAAGGGGTGGGGGCAAGGCAAGGAGGGGCAAGGGCGGGAGGATTTGGGGCAAGGGCAGGGGGGGCGGGGCAAAGGGCAGGGAGGGGGGCGGGGCAAAGGGTTCGTGAGGGGCGGGGCAAAGGTCATGGATGGAGGCAAAAGGCAGGCAGGGGCAGGGAGGGGGGAGGGAGGGGAGGGGAGGGTCAAACGGTAAGGGGATGGGCAAAGCGCATTGAGGGGTGGGGGCAAAGGGCAAGGAAGGGGGGCAAGGGCAGGGAGGGGTGGGGAAAGGGCAGGGGAGCGGGCGGGCAAAGGGCAGGGAGTGGAGGGAGTTGCGGGGCAAGGGCAGGTAGGGGCATTGTCAAAGGCAGGGAGTAGGCACAAGGCAGGGAGGGGCAAGCCGGGGTAGGGGCAGGGGCAAAGGTCAGGAGGGGCAAAAAGGCAGGGGAGGGGAAAAGGGCAGGGAGGGGCAAAGGGCAGGGAGGGGAAAAGGGCAGGGAGGGGCAAAGGGCAGGGAGGGGCAAAAGGGCAGGAGGGTGCGGCAAAGGGCAGGAGGAGCAAAGGCAGGAGTGACAAAGGGCAGGGGACAGGGGCGGGCAAAGGGCAGGTCTGGCAAACAGGCGGGAGGTGGCGGGAGGGGCAAAAGGCAGGGAGGGGCAGGAGGGGCAAAGGGCAGGGAGGGGCTGGAGGGGCAAAGGACAGGGAGGGGCAAAGGGCAGGGAGGGGCGGGGGGGGCCAAAGGGCAGGGAGGGGCGGGGGGCCAAAAGGGCAGGGAGGTTGCGGGGTGGCCAAAGGCAGGGAGGGGTGGGGGGGCAAAAGGCAGCAAGGGAGCTGGGGCGCAAATGCAGGGAAGGGGGGTGCAAGGGCCAAAGGGCAGGGGGAGGGAGGGCAGGGGGCAAACAGGCGGGGGAGGGAGGGCGGGGGCAAGGGCAGGGGGAGTGGGAGGGCCTGGGGCAATGGGAAGGGAGTGCAGGGGGGCACGGGGAGGAGGGCTGGGGCAAGGTCCGGGAGGTAGGGCGGTGGCAGAGTACGCAGGGGCAACAGGTCAGGGAGGGCAGGGGGCAAGGTCAGGGGAGGGAGGGCCAGGGGCAAAGGGCAGGGAGGAGGGCATGGGGCAATGGGCCGGGGAGGGAGAGGCAGATGGCAAAGGGCAGGGGGCAAAGGGCAGGGTAGGGAGGCAGGGGGCACAGGGGGAGGAGGGACAGTATGGGGATGGAGTGCATAGGGCAAGGCCTCGGGTAGGGATTTTCAGGGTGCAAAGGCAGGGGGAGGAGGGCATGGGGCAAAGGGCAGGCGTCTGGCACTGGGAGGCAGGGGTGCAAAGGCAGGGGGCGAGGCGAGGCGCCAGCGAAGGGTGAGGGAGGGCAGGGCAAAGGGCAGGGGAGGGAGGTCCATGGGGCAAAAGGGCAGGGGAGTGGAGTTCAGACGGGCCAAAGGGCAGGGGGGGAAATGGCAAGGGAAAAGGGCAGGGGGATGGAGTGCAGGTTGGCAATTGCAGGGGTAGACCGGCGGGCAAATGGAAAGGGGGAAGGAGATCAGGGGCCAGCGGGGGAGGGCAGGGGAGGGAGTGCGGGCAAAGGCAGGGGAGGGATGGCATGTGGGCAAAGAGCAGGAGGGCAGGGGGCAAAGGTCAGGGGAGGGCAGGGCAAAGGGCAGGGGAAAGGGCAGCGGGGAGGGAGGGCAGGGGAAAAGGGCAGGGGGAAAATGGAAGGTGGAGGGAGGGCATGGCACCAGGGGGCAGGGGCAAGGTGGGCAGGGGGGCAGGAGGGTATGGGGGGGGGGGGGGGTGAGGGGGGCAGGGAGGGTATGGGGTGGCTAGTCAGGGACACAGTGCGGAATCCGTGCGGCCCTTCGAGGGGGTTCTGGGCTCAGAAACACCACCTACACCCTGGGACTAAGGTGATATTATCCGCGCTGGAATTCACCCAACGCGATGTGGAGGACAACGTCGGATCGGGCGGATCTCCAGCTGATACGCGGTACCCGTGGCTGGAGCCGGGCAGGTAACCTACCATTCACGGGCACCAACAAGCCTACACCAGACATAGTGGCTGCGCAGTCACACATATATACAGACATTGTGTTTGACATTTGGGAGTGCGAGACATTTGGTGTGGGGGTTACTGGACACAGGGTGGGGTCACTTGTGGGAGGTTAGCGTCGCCGTGACGCCTCCTAGAGGTTTGACGCGCGTGCTGGTTAGCGTCTCCGCCGTGGCGGCGAGATGGTTAGCGTCCGTGTGTGACGCCCCATGTGGCTCCTCTAGAGAGGAGTCATGTTATGTGATGTGTGTTATTATTGTTTTGCTATGCAGTAAAGCCAGCCGCCTTTTATATTTGCTCGCTTGTGTGGTTGTTTCCTGTGAGGGTCTCCTCCCACTCCGTTGGGATCCCTCCCAGTGGAGGCGTTGCACCCAGAGATGTATAACATGCTGTACCCCAGTACCCCAAGCGGAGGCTTAGGCTCCTGGAGCCACAGGTTGCACAGCAAGGTAGTAGCGGTTGTATTCATAGGGAATACCCGTTACATTTGGAGGCGTGCTGAGAGAGATTGGTGCCTGGCCGGCACCTATGGAGTAGTTAAACCTAGTCCAGTCAGCAATGTCTGCGTCACGCCCAAAAACAGTGGCCGACTGGGCCGAAAAGCTAGGAGAGCTTCTGCGACACGTTGTCGCCGTAGAACGGGGTGCCTGCTGATGTCTCCATTTACTGTCTGCAGCGCAGTAAGGACATTACTGGTCTGGCGGGCGCACCGCCTCATCAGAAGCACTATAAATTGCACGGCAAGAGATACCCTATGCTAGCCACTGACAAGCTATACTCTCCTAATAAGCCCACGAGTATAGTGTATACTACCAGAGACTTTACCGCAAGGGTGCCCTCTAAATACCCTAACCCGGAACCGTTTCCAGTCACGTCAATTCCCTCCCAGACATGAGGTTGGACGACAGAGATATGGCCGCAGTACACACCCATCCGATCAGATATAGCACTACCCAGAGTGACCTTCTCTTCTGATGACTAGGCAAGGGCCACCAGCTGGGCCGGTAGTCCGCCAACATCACCGGTTCTAACAGGTCCGTGTAACAGTTCTACCCCAACCCCTAACAGGCAGCGAGCGCGATAGCCAGTAGCTCCGACAATGGGCTCTCTGCTAGGAGTGACATTCCCGCAGCTTGTGGAAGCGATAACTACGTCCGCTCAAGCCCAAAAATTATAGGAAATTGAAGGCATTCTCAGGAACGGTTCCTGTCCCCACGACGGCGAAGAAAGATCGATTCTTGGAAGGAGCACACTCTCCAGGTGATCGACGAATGGCCTGCTCTGAAACGGTAGACGGCAGAGAATCCTGGAAAGCCTAACGACCCCAGCGGCCCATGGTCAGTGCCACAGCGTGACACAGACCCTGATCTCTCTGCTCACCAGATGGTGACTTGTTAGTCCAGATCTATGGCAAAGAGGAAGAGGAGAGCGAGCTGTGGTTCAAATATTACGCTCTCCACGACAGAAGGAGAAGGAAGACCTGTCCGACTTCCTGCAAAGCATACAGCTGGTCCTGTGGAAATTGCGAACTTGCGGCCTCATCCTACTGCACCGACACACTTTATTCGAGCAAATACAAGCTATGGTACCTGGCAGATACCTGGAATGCGCCGCTCTCACCTCTGACAAGCCCCGTTGCTTTGCTCCTCCCAGCCTGGGTTCATGCCTGGCTGATGGGCGGCTATCTGTTAAATGATAATGATTAGGATTTAATAGGCTGCAATGCTTCGCGTGTCTACCAGATGGCATAAATCATGAATTGTAATGAGTATATATTATTACTGTGCAGTATGCAGCCAGCGGGATAATAAAATGCTTCAATCCCTGCTTGGAAATAACTCAATGCACTCGGCGGGAGAAAACAGTCACAAACCTCAAACACCCGGGTATACCCGAATTCGTGGGACTAGCAAGCTCGAATAAAGTGTGTCGCCAGTGTATCTTCAGAGATGGACGAATATCGGCGCAAGCGTTCCTCCGAGGGGCATCCCCACGCATCACATTCGTGATTATGATCAGGTGCTCACTAAAGAGGGGACCTCCCCATACCTGCATCGGACATCCATTCTGAGGGATCGTAAACAGGGAATGAGGGGCATACTACAAGTCGATCGAAGGCTACCAAGGTCGAGTCCGACAGTGACACCAGGCGCCCCCGCTCGGCGGACCAACACCTGTCAAAGAGGCAGATGCGCCAACCCAAGTCGCCCTCAACGCGAAGGGCGGTTCGCCGCGGATCCTCCCCCACTTACCCAAGACGACTGGACCCTATAAGACGTCGTTTGCTATAAACTGTGGACAGAAAGCGCATTTCTCTAGGGAGTGCCCTAATGAGAAACCTAAGAAAGGAAACGCCCGTAAGGAAGCTCGGCCAGGGCTATGATCTGTCAGTGGCAGCACCTCAGAAGCCAAAACACCCGAGGCCACCCCCACGCCTCCGAAGCCCCTCCTGACCTGAACCCAGGCGAAGGAACTCCAGGGGGAGATGTTCCTTAATGTCAGGTGGGACCTTCGGAGATCGTACGTGTGGTAGTAGAGGAGTCTATGCTCTGCTCTATTGGACACCGGGTCTCAAGTGAACCATTATACCGGGCACTTCTACGACCAGCACCTGAAGCATTGTCCCGCGTGGTCGGCGGAACAATGAAGGTGAGGGGTTGAGTAACGAGGATTACCCTATCGATGGGATTGTGAGCGTTCAACTGGAGATATTTCAATTGAATACCGGCCACAGAAACATCCCATATGAACTTGTGGAGCAATGGTTGTAACCTCATAAGGGACTTCACCAAGCCCAAGGACGTTTAGTACCCGTCATCCTGGGGCCACAATACGGATATAGTACGAGCTGTAATCAGAGCCTACCTGAAGGGACTAGATGAATTGCCAATGGCCAATACACCGCCTGGATACTGTACGGAGGAGGAGGTCAGCAAAGTATAGTATATGCCCATAGAGCATCACGGGGACCTTACAATCGTTAACGCGGTGACTGACGACCATTTCAGCAGGGGACAGGGGGAGTGAAACGCCTGGCGTCTGGTGCTGTTATCCGGATCGGGAGGAGACCAATGAATCATGGTCCTTTGGAGAGTCGACCTGAGGAAGAGATCCGAGAGGGTATCGCGGTAATACATACGTAGTGTAGTGAGCAGTTACGCACCAGTGGACACCCGAGTTCCTCTCCCGAAACCCATGTGGATATCCAAAACACTTCCATTTCCAATGACATCGATGTAGGACAACGATGGGTCAGTAAATATCCGTCACCGGGAAGAACGCGCGCCCCAGGGAACGCCGCTGCAGTAGGTGAGCGGTTTAGTCGACCTGGACTTCAACTCGGAGATTCGCCCTGCAACAGAGTGGCAGGATCGAATGACAGCCAAGCTGAAGGAAGAAGAAAGCAGTATTTCTACCAGCGAGATGGATGTGGGCCGCAGCAGTCGCAGCGCCCAACACACTATTAGGCTGAGTGATGCCACTCCGTTCTCGTGAACGCTCTCGTCGTATCGCCCCCAGGGATGTGGACGTTGTAAGGGGTGGTCTGGAGGAGATGGAGGAGATGAAGACCGCTGGATACTGACGGGTCGCCGCGAGCGGATCTTAGCATCACCCATAGTGTTGTAGGAGAAGAATGGATCTGTAGATTGTGCGTCGATTTATCGATTGAATAATCGTAAGGTACCTGACCAATACAATCTCCCTCGTATTGAAGAGATCTGAATGCTCTGAACGGGAAGCACTGGTTAGTGTGCTCGATTTGCGAACTCGGGTACTACCACAGGTACCCTGCTGATGAAGAGGATCAGGAAAAGACTGCCTTCGTCTGTCCCTGGGCTTCTACAGTACGAGTATTGCAAAGTATGGTGAGCCAGCTACTTGCGGAGTTACCTCCAGCGTTTGATGGAAAAAGCACAATAGGGGACTATGACCCCTCGAGAGTGTCTGGTTTACCTGGACGATATCATTGTCTTTGGGAAGACCTTAGAAAAACACGGAGGAGAGGCTGCTGAAGGTGATAGATCGTCTTGGCCAAGAAGGAGATGAGCTATCACTCAACAAGTGTAGGTTTTTGCAACACTCAGTGACCCTACGGGGGACACATGTGCTGCCAGGGGATTGCTACTGATCCGGCCACCAAAGTGAAGCGGTGGTTGAACTGGCCCGCGTCCCGATAAGTCGTGGAAATGGATCCTTCTGCGGTTTATGTGGGTATTACCCGTCGGTTCGTGGAAGGTAATTAGTCGAGCTAAACCCTTTGAACAATTTGCTGAAGATATCACCTGAAGATAATGGGAGAAGGCCACGTCGGCCCGTAACCGTTTGGTGATAAGTGGACGCCTGAGTGTGAACGGGCCTTCCTGAACTTGAAGAAAAGCCTGACTGACAGCACCAGTGCTTGCATATGCTGACCCAGAACAACCCATAGTTCCTGCATGTGGATGCCAGTTCTCATGGACTGGGGCGTCTCTTATAGAAGCACCCCGAGGTCTTCGGCCTGGAGCTACAACCGCCGCAGTCTCTGACACCCAGTGAGCAGAGAAATATCGGGTGCACAATGTTGAGTTCCTGGCTCTCAAAGGGGCGATCACGGAGAACGAAACTTATTGATTACCTCCGGTGTTACGTTTGGGTAAGGACCGATAACCAATCCCCTCAAGTACATCAATACTTTCCGCCAAAATTGGATGCAGCCGGAACCCGATGGGGCTGGGACACTATGTAAACTACCGATTTCCCTGAAGTACAAGCCAGGGCCTACTGAACATTGGGGCGATGCTCTATCACGACGACCAGGATTGAGTGTACCTGGAGGATGAATGGGAAAGAGATCCTGGACCTGGGATGCGAGCAATGTGTAGTATAGCGGCCGTCATCAATGATAGGTCGCATTCTCTGAACAGAGTTGCGTTCATTAGGGTGCCAGTCGCAGGCGATCCCTGCTGCCCTACTGCGACCGCAGAGGATGAACATAACCCAGGACAAAGGCAAAGATGGAAGACTTAGTGGACTATCAATTTAAGAGATCCTGATCAGCATAATCCGACAAGCGTCAGCGAAAAGAACCTCCGCTTATTGAAGAGTGCTCCCCGAATCTGTCGCCGTTACTCATGCGTGAGGGTGGACAAGTTCGAGATAGTAATTGTTTGCCTCTATAGGGTAGTTCAATATCATAACCACCCCTGATTGCGACAACTAGTTCTACCCCAGAACTGACGCTATATGTGTTGAAACAGCTCTACACGATGACAAGGGGGCCTGTACGGCTATATTCGTTGTTTGTTTTGTCCCGTCGGTCTTATTTGTAGTCCAGAGACTTCTTGGC
This sequence comes from Ascaphus truei, assembly GCA_036426205.1. NCBI lineage: Eukaryota > Metazoa > Chordata > Amphibia > Anura > Ascaphidae > Ascaphus > Ascaphus truei. The sequence goes on from WSYH01004012.1 coordinate 14,830, forward strand.
GCTAGTCCCAGAGACCCGTGTTTTCTCGGACCAAGACTGCGCCGCCGCACACACCCGCGGCGCGGAAGCAGAGTGTGCGCAAACAACACTCGTAGCCCGTTTTCGTTGCCGGTGCCTCCCTGCGCTTCATATAGCTAGAGACCTGTTTGCTTATACTTTTCCTGGTCACAGCTCCCATGGCCCATTGACGACGTTCTGGTTCCAATGACGACTCGAGTGTGTTATGGACTGCCATGTGTATCAAACCTGATAGATCGAGTGAACGGTTACATGTGCTGGTTCAATTCGGACCATACACCCGCTATGCACAGGCCCTTCCCCACCCATAAGATCCAGAAGGGCTCATCTTGGTCTTTCTGGCGGAAAGTTCTATGCGTTTTGGAAAAAGTTCGTCGTTCATTACTGTCTTCCATAACCGACTTCACTCCGTAGCCACACGGCGTCGGAGTGACTTTCGAGAGTACTTGATCTTTCCGAGGAATTACTTAAATGCTTCCACTGCAACACTCGCCAATTAATCCCGGACGACTCCGTCCACCTGAAGGAGTGATTGCTTTACCCTGACAACGATTCTTCAACAGGACCCTGTTGGACATGCTTGTGAACACCTGACACTGGATGCATGATCACGCAATCAAACAGATGGAGTCGTCATGTAGCAACCAATTAGTGGGGCAGTGTCCCTATCTAGGGCCTGTCCCTAATCTCCACAAGCTACTAGGTGGCTCAGGACCTAACTGGGACCTTGGGGGCTGCTGGCCTAATGCAGAGGGTCACTGACCCCTGCATCCACCTCTTACCCCTAGCTGGTCCGGATCCTGACTGCCTGCGTGGCTGCAAAACCCTGCGAAATGTATCTATCTATTCCCAGGCAAATCCCTCAGCCCTATTGGCTCCCTGGCGTCAGGTGTCTCTGCCCCTATGCACCCTGGGGGCTGGCAGACTCATCTCGCGCATGCGCGAGCTATCTAGGGCCTCCCGCGCTGTGCTCTGCCACTGCGCATGCGCAACAGCCCTAACATGGCGGCGCCCTGCTCACCGGCCGCCGGGGACCCCAGCAACGCGATCGCGGCCTCGGCAACCGGCCCGATCGCGTCCCCGGCAACTGCCCGACCGCACCATGGCAACCGGCCGCACATCCACACCGCGCGCTCGCAACGGGCAAGGAGGGGGTGAGTGCGCGAGGGGGGACCTGGCTACATCTATATACACAAACATACAAAAACATATATGCTAACATTACATTTGAGAGTTCTGGCCCAAAAAATATAATTTTCATGGAAAGATACCAATTTTCATCAGTAAGACTCTATTGAAGTCTATGAAAGCGCTGATGCTAAAAGTCAATGAAAATTATTCCAAATCAGTATGACTCTCAGAAATTCAGTGTGATGATCAGTACTCAAAAAAACTAAAAAATATATGGATACTCAAATAAAGTTAAAAAAAACAACACTTGTCGATGCCTGAAAAAGGTGTGAAACATATTCCCACTAACTACAGTATACTATACTAATTTATATTTTTGATTTGTTGACTTTAGTTGTGTGGCCATATTTTTGATTTTGGACTATACCCTTCACTCGGATTGATATGGTGCACCCACCATCCAGTAGGGATCTATGTCTTATTCTTATATAGTGCACCTGCCCGGTCTATTTTTTTAGTATATGAGTATACATATATTTCAGGTTCAATGCTGCTGAGTACAGTGGTCTAAAAATAATAATAATATAGATATATATGATTACTCCACAGACACTCAGAATTAGATTTGAATGTACAAAACTAATTATCACTATGTAAAGTACTCTGGAAAAAAAACTGTTCCATAACCTAATGTGCAAATACACTTATTGTGCCTGTACTGTTCACTGCATTCTATCTCTCCCTCCCCCCCCGCCCCCCCAGTTCATGATTTGTCAAAATTCCTAGCTTGCAGAAACATGTTGTCTTTAAATCTTATGCCCTGCATTCCAAACTAATATGAATTGTTAATGACAGGAATTCTTAAGGATCAGGCACGTCCAAAGAATACAAATTGTCACTCCAACCACTAAATAAATATACACACTGTCATTTCATGTTCATTACATGCTATTCCTGTGCTCTGTTATCATCAGATTGACAATACCTGGCAAGTGAAAAACTTTAACATGATTGTATTTTGCTGCAATTTTCAGAAAAACTGACAACTGCAGGTATAGAAGAACATTTTCAGATGCTTTCAAATGTTTGATGTTCATCTTAAATAGACTTTTTTGTAATTTATGTGTAATTTGCATAGAGTAGGGTGTTTTTTACCCAAATCTCTAAATGGTAACGGTAGTATTTGTCCCAAACCTAGAAAGGTCTAGTTACAATAGTAAGATCACTTTGATCCGTTGAGTAGAATGGAAAGTACAATATGAGTAAAAGGAAAATACTCTCTTACGAGTCACAATGCAAATGAAAAGGTTATTACTATTTGTGACGTGAGGGGTAACCAGGCTCACTAATAAAGGTCAAGCCCATTTGGTTGCCCCTGAGTCACGTTGTGGGGTCCTAGAGTGCCAGCTCTTGGACCTAGCTGTCGTGTATGTACTGTTATGGTTGTATGAAAATATGCGACAAAAAAGAATTTTTGTGGTTTTGCCTTTCTAGGAGTGCCAGCAAGCAGAGATTGCTAGGCTATGAGTTTCAGGGTGGGTTTTGCGGAGAAATTATTTTGGGATTGTGGCTATGTAGCGGGGTTCTAGAGTTTCTGGATACCCCAAAAAGGTAGCCAGGAATCAGGTCAGATTCTCAGATACCTCGATGCACAATGCTCCGGTCAAAATCCTACCCTGAAAACATTCTTGCAGCTCACCACCAGGAGTCCCTGTTTCAGCACAGACCATAAAGGTAAAACGGGGCAAAGGGATTTGTGTATCCCGGGTATAGTCAAGGGGCCCTTGTTTAGGGGGAGTCCCCCACGGTATATGCCCAAACCCCCGGACCCAGTATAGGGGTTCGGGGTGTCTTCAACCATGAACAAGGTTGCGGGAGGGAAATTAATTCTAAGTCCAGGTTCGGTACAATTGAAGCAACATGAGAAAATTAACCTAAGCATTATTTAAAGCAACTTTTATTAAAGCTTCTTATAGGAATGTGTAGGAGCTCTGAAAATTAATGTGTGCGTTTTTTCAGTAGATCCTAGGGGATGAGGGACTTAGAAGAATTTTGTAAGAATTTTATGAACATTGTGCATAACATTGTATATGTGTAAGCCCTGTATATGAACTTGGGAATTTCCAAGTCCTTGTTTCGAGAGACCAGATGGCCACTATGCTTGGGGCCACTGTGTTTGGTCGGGTCCCGGACTTGAAAGTCTCAGAGATGGTTAACAAAACACTCAAATATATAAGTATTTTACTGTGTTTTTTTGTCATGTTGGATGTAGCATTCGGCTTCTCTCAAGTCTCAGAGATGCCATGGTGTTAGGGCGGGTGGAGTACCTGAGTTACACTCAAGTGCCCACTTTCTGACGTGAATAAAGGCTATCCGGCAACCATTTGCCAACCCCCAGACTCTGAGGAGCCTGGCAGAATGTGGGTTCAATATGCTAAGTGGCAGAGGTGCCAGGTTGGCGCATGCCCCTTAGCAGAATTGAAAACAATGCCCGCCCGTCTTCAGAGTACCGTAAAATCTGTGACAGGCAGGTAGAAATATTCCCATGCGCTGATTGGCTGTAGCGTTTTGTGAATGGGACTACAGTCCTATAAGAAACCTTGCAGCCAATCAGATCGTCAGATTCTATAGAAATTCTAAGCGCCAAGACAGCAGCAGCAGATTTGAACTGACCAAAAGTTGCCCTGAGAGAGATAGACGCGAGCCGGCTTCAGAAATTTCAAGGCAAGAAAAGTCCCGCTTTACAGGGGCCAAGTTCTGAAAAGAGACATATTGTAACGGTTGAGGCTGGAACTACAAGCCAAAAAGAGTACCAGGACGTTTGGTACTCGCTCCCGGTGAAGGGATTTCAGCACCTCCAGATGGAAAGAGCGGGGGCATCAGGAACTGCATGCCAAATTGAGTTCCGGGACTTTTGCGGGTATATCCTGGTCATTGAAAGGACTTGTAAAGACTTTGTTTTAAGGACTATTTGAGTTAGGAAAGGTTAGTATTTTAACCCAGACACCCAGAAAGTGTGTTTTCTTCTGCATATTTTAATTCATTGTGTGCATGTCTGTTTCTAAGGAATAAACACAATTTTTTTTACTCGTTGGTTTTGCTTAAAGAATGATCCCGGTATAAAGGTGTAAATTTCCTGGTCTCCCGTGACACTAGGTAAATGTTTTATTTCAACTACAGGCATACCCCGGTTTAAGTACACTCACTTTAAGTACACTCGCGAGTAAGTACATCTCGCTCAATAGGCAAACGGTAGCTCACGCATGCGCCAGTCAGCACGTCCTGAACAGCAATACCGGCTACCTACCTGTATAGAAAGTGTGAGCAAGCGTGGAGACTATAGAGCCTGTTACACATGCGTTATTTACATCAATTATGCACGTATATGACGATTGCAGTACAGTACATGCATCGATAAGTGGGAAAAAGGTAGTGCTTCACTTTAAGTACATTTTCGCTTTACATACATGCTCCGGTCCCATTGCGTATGTTAATGCGGGGTATGCCTGTATTTGCTGAAAACAATTAATGCAGGGCGATCTATTCTAATAAAATTAATACAAGAGCGTATAAAGGCTTCTGAATTTAGATAGAGAATGATTGAATACAAGATGAAAATGTTTCTTATTGTAGATGCCTAATGCAATCTTTGCAAACCATTCTACTGCAGATACTGGCCTTTATTTTGTCATTGTGCTATGTGGGGAAAGGCTGTATGACCATAAACTACACCTTCCTGCTGTAAACATCCCTGTGATACATGCATATTGCGCAGGTTGAGAAACGACCATGGGGGATGGAGTGATATTGGATCTACACACTAATTTCTCCACAACCTTGAGGGACTCATTACATCAGAATTGTGATTGCTTTTTATAAACCCTTTGTGACTTTGATATTCCCAAATCTAGCACCATGTTGTACCCCACCAATCCGTAAAATACTCCTTCCTGATAATTGACATTATGTATTATCTGATGATGATCACCCATATGTAAATTCCGTACATACAGTATGTCAAAGTGAAAAATTCAGTTTTTGTTTATGAATAATAATCATTTTCAAATTCGGATTCAAAGGCAGAATCTGTTTATTATGAATCTTTCTATTTTATATATGTTCCATTCAAAAGCACTCAAACAGTAATATGTACAGTATAGTATCTGTGCCACCAGTAATGTCTTGTCTTTACGAGCTAATCTGTATGACCTGTAATAGAGAAAAGTGTGTTGGGAAAAGATTACAAGTGGGACAGGAGCTTGGCTGGTAAAGTAAGGCCAGTCCCCAGTGGCCGCTGCGGCGCATGCTCTATGGGGCAGGCGCCAGTGTCCATGTGTGTGTTGGCGCGCACAGCGCTGTGATGTGTACGCTGGCAGGGAAGACAATAATTTTGTCTTCCCATGCCACAATGCAGTCACATGCTCGGAGGCCAGCCAATGGAAGGGCAGATATGCCCCAACATGGCCGCGCCACCATCATGGTCACGCCCCCTCGTGCATCCATTCGCTTCCCGACAGACTGCCGGTCGCGGCTGTAGTCTGTGCACGCGCCGCCAGGCGCATGTGCAGCAGGGAGGAATGGGGCCCTAGGCCTCTAGGGAGGGTGGTTAGGCGCCCTAGGGAGCGGTAGGGGTTAACCCCCTAGTTACCTTAGTGGTTAGTAAAGCATTGCATGGCAATACTTTACTAGCCAGTGAGATGGCCAAGAGGGGTAGGTAGTGTATTTTTAAAATTATATTAACCCCTTTGTTGCCTTTCGTACACCTTTGTAGCTATAGGAGTTAATGTTATTTCTACTATAGAGTTCGGTATTGGGTTGCAGTAATTAATGCATTATTTACGGTCACTCTAATTCCTGCATCACAACTGTGGGTAAATTTTACACCTGGTAATTTTGATATATTCCATCTTGAAATTGCAGTAATAAGATACTTTATATATATTTTATGGGTGCGATATTAACTATATTTTAATGGCGTTTGATGTATCCTGACTTATGTTCCCTATTACACAATGAGATGTTTGTAAATAGTTAGAGTACATAGTTATTGTGCAGTAAATGCCTACACATCTGGGTTTTTTTTTTATGGAAGGTCACATCCCTGAAAATATTAAACCCTGGGTTGCAGAATTAATCAATTTCTCTACACAAACACTGATTCTGGTTAGAAGCATCTCTTGATCTTTGGATTTCCATGCCCTGGAGCATACGATCTGCTAGTCACAAAATAAACCCACTCCTTACACAGGTGTGCATGAATGTGAATAAGGGAGTGTTCTTATCAGAGGCTGTTGTAAAGGCAGGTAAACACTCCCGAAATGCACTGAGGTCACAAGGGAGTGGCTTATATTTCTTACACTTCTCTGCCTGGAGAAATAATAATTAACTTCCCCTTTGTCTTTTATAAACTATCCAGGTGAGCTGTCAGGCTAGTTGGATATGGTCATGTTGTCTCAGGGGCTCTGTGGAGTAGCATGTGAAATGTACCCGCTTTTAATGAGAACAAAGGTAAGTGTAATTTTAGTGACCGTACCTTGTTTCATGTATGCAGTCAGTGATTTTCACCAGGTGATTGGAAATCATAGGTAACGCCTGTCACTGCTGTTAACATACTCGTCATTGCTTAGTACAAGGAAAGTGATATTGCTTATGACATGAATAAGTAAACCAGGGTGTTACCCTAAAAGACATGTCGCTGATCTAGTAGCAAACAGGAATCAGCATGTGTACTTTGTGTGTTTATGGCAGAATTCAGATAGTTTAAACTTTAAATACATAAATGTTGAATCAAGCTAGAGTTAACAGAATACAGATTAAAAAGTTCTGCTTTCTCTTCTGTTAGGAAAGCATGAATTATCTAGGCTGATTTACTTACTCTGGGCAGAATAAATTTACCTTCATGTAGAGTTTGGGAGTTTTTTGACTAACAGTGACATTGAGTCATTATTTGATATGGATTATTATCGGAGGATCAGGAAGGCTGTTCCATAAAATTTTATGCTATAGCTAGAAAAGTGTGAAATGTTTAAAGAAAAAACTTGCAATGCTTATTCTGTCCATTGTATTTTTAACGATTACACATATGATTTCAGTAAATACTGGACATATATTCAGTATGCATCAAAGAGGCATGTGCCAGTATATTTTTCATTCTGCACATTTAATTGTAGGTGGAAGACATCATACACTAATATATTGTACTGAAATGTATCTTGAATAGTGCTGGTAGTCTGGGGGGTTGATCAGACCCTTTGACCTGTTGGATGCAGTTTCAAAAGTCAATGTAGTTTATTTAAATCATGGTTTAAACTGATTGGCCTGCAAAGCTGGCCAATTGAAGGAACTGGAATCCCATTGGTTTATCTGGATGTAGTAACAGTACCTCTCAGGTAATTAGGTCCCTTAAACATCTTGATGGCTAGACCCACAAAGCTACTTTAAATCAGGACTCATGTGATGTTATCTAAAACAGGAATGACCGTTATGTTCCCTATGTTATCTTCAAAGCTAATTATATTTGCAAAAACAATGTCCAAACTGCATCTCATTGGCCTAGGCTTAACGTCCCATTATTGTAGCACAACGTTGTTATCTCCCAATAATGTCGTGCTACAGTATGCCAGTCTTGGCATTATCAACTCTGCAGATCCTGAAATAGGGATTTTGCTAAAGAGGAGTGAGAGGGGAGGTGGAAGTAATGCCATGAAATAACACTGTTATTTAAAATATGCATATTTCAGTGTCTGGATAGGATGAACACCAGGTTTAGGTATAACTTTTTTTATATAAAGTAACACCAGGTCTGCACAAATGAGAGCACTTCCTTGGCATGTCGTTGTCACTAATGTCCATTATACTGTAGTTAACGCTATGCTGTTTAATGAAATGTTAGTCCTTTGAAGATATACTATTAGCATTACTGTGACATTAAGTTAGGTTAACACCACCTTAAGTAACTTAACAGAGATTTGTACTACTATCCTTTAGGACAGGGACACTCAACCATTTTCTTGTTTATGGACCTTTTTCAATGTTAAATATTATGCAGAGGACCATCTACACAGATTATCAATATATTCGTTACAAATTATATATCAAAATTAACAGACTAGTGTCTGAAAATCAGTAGTTTTCAAAGTAAATCTCAGCACCAACAAGAAAAGTCATAAGAACATATGATACTAACGGTATTTAACAAAACATTTGAGTGGTTTTAGGGAACCACCATAAAATTCTTCATAGACTCCCAGAAGTACAGTGAACATAGAATGGCAATATATGTAGCCAATTCCCGCTAATTATAAGAAAATATTTTACACTAGCATGCGGAACTCCCTGGCACTTCCAACATTATCTTTACTAGCTGTATTAAATATAAATAACTTTCTTTTATAAAATATTTCCAAACAGTAATTACCAACTACTAACTTTCCAGGCACCCTATATTACTTAGTACCCCATCTGGCATACATTATAATGTTAACAACTATGTATTTCCTTACTTCCATATGCCCATTAATACCCCTTTGTCAATGTGCCATACTGTTTAGACTTTATAACTGACATACAGCTGAGGAAAGGCAGTTGTTTCCCCCGAAATGTTGTGTACTGTATTTCTACAGACTATGAATAAATGTAGCTGAGAATCATTGACTCTACAGTTGCTACGTTTCCATGGTGCAGCCATTGTGTTTTTATTATTGTATGCCTACATAGCTTTAGTTTAAGCCTTTACCCCACTCGATGCCAGGACAACGTGATGTTCTGCAAATGCTAACTCCCGTACTGAGCAGTACTTTTTCTCCTGCTACCTGAACTAGTCATTATATTCTATATTTGCTCCCTCCAATGTTGCAAAAATTACCCGCCACACACTCATTTTTGTTTATATTTACCACTTGGAACTCACAATCGACTGGTTGAGGTTGCTCCCCAAAGGACCTTGAAGGACCACAGCAATCCGTATACAAAATTTTGCAGGGATAAATAAAATAAAAAAAGGGGTAGTGTGCTAGAACTCCTACCCCTTAGATCAAAATAAGCTTATTAAAGACATATTAAAAATTAGAACAAATAAATAATATGAAAAGTATGCTATTAATAAAAAGTTCCAGCAATGGACTGATGGCTAGTCATTCTACCCCCGGATGCCTTCTCATATCTAATGTGCTGGAGCCTGGGTGCATCTAGTCTGTTCATTTATTTGTTTTTGTGACTTTTGTTACCCTGCTACATACCCACACCCGAGCCTGCTGCATTGCCCCTTATCAACTATCTGTAAAATCTATTTTGCTCCTTCCTCAGCATTCCCCATAGCCCTTGTGCTTTGATACAGCATGAAATACTCGAGCTTTGCTTGTGTGTTTACCTTCCTCAACTCTTTTCAGCTTGATAAAATTAAAGAAAATAATCACCTGGCCTCGATGGCATACCCACAAGGGATCTTAAGGAGTTAAGTTCAGTAATAGCCTAATCATTACATGTAATAATCAAGCATTCCATTTCCATAGGATCAGTAACACAAGATTGGCCTAAAGCAGATATGATCCCTGTATTTAAAATGGGAGCTAGATCACTATTGGGAAATTATAAACCTGTAAGTCTGACATCAATAATGGGGAAACTACTTGAAGGTTTAAAACAGGAATAATATTCAGGAATACGTAATAGATAAGAATATTATTAGTAATAGTCAGCATGGATTTATGAAGGATAGGTCGTACCAAACTAACCTTATTCGTTTCTTTGAGTAGGTAAGTAGCAATTTAGACCAGGGTAATGCAGTTTGATGTGGTCAATTTAGATTTTGATAAAAGAGTTTGATACGGTGACACACGAGGTTAGTGAACAAAATAATGGAAATTGGACTCGGTATAAATATTTGCAACTGAATGGAAAATTGGTTGAAGGATAAACAAAGTTGTCATAAAATTGACCCTTTTCAGGTTGGGTTAATGTTTGTGGGGTACCTCAAGGATCGGTACTGGGACTCCTGCTTTTTAACGCGTTTATTACTGCCCTTTATGTTGGCATTGTCTCCATTTTTGCTGATGACACTAAATTGTGTAAGGTAGTAAAATCAGAACACTATGTAATTTCTCTCCAGATAGACTTGGATAGACTGGAAACTTGGATAAATGGCAGGTGAGGTTTGATACAGATATAAGGTTAGGCATTTGGGAAACAAGTATTAATAGACAACACATTAAATAGGGCAAAATGAGAAATCCTTGAGGGAGAAGGATTTGGGAGTGTTTGTAGACAGCAGGCTTGGCAATAGTGCCCAATGTCAGGCCGTAGCTGCAAAGGCAAATAAGATCTTATCTTGCAATAAACAGGGTATGATGGAAGGGAAGTAAGCATAATTATGCCACTGTATATAAAGCATTAGCAAGACAACACCTTTAATATGGAGTACAGTTTTGGGCACCACTAAAAAAATATTTTATAAATATATTTAGATTTGTTTACTTAGAAAAGAGGCATCTAAGAGGGGATATGATAACTATATATAACGTATCTTTGGGGTCAATACAAGGATCTTTCAAAATAACAATTCATCCCAAGGGTAGTACAAATGACACAGGGTCATCCCTTAAGGTTGGAGGAAAGGAGATTTCACCAGCAACAAAGGAAAGGGTTCTTTTAAAGGAAGAGAAATGTCCAAGGGAATCCAGTGCTCAGGCACAACAAAAAGCTCTATACCAAATATATGAATAAATAATAAAGACCGGAACCTCCTTTCAAAAGGATATACTGTATGTTGTGTTCATAAAATAACTGTCTTGTGGCAAGAATAGTGCCTAATGGTGTCTAAAAAAGATCACCACAAGTGAGAAAATTGCACAATATACATCTCCCATAATATAATGATTAAAGAATATAACAAATAGCTCAAGGTGTCACAGGGGGTAACTCACATATGTTACAGAGTGCCCATTAGCCATCCTTGTAGTCCATCTAGAGCTCCTTTTGGTGTGCAGAATCCGCTGTGGTAGGAATCAAAGGTACAGAGGTAGGACTGCGGAGCACTACCAGTATGCAGCAATAATGTAGAAAGCAATGATCTAGCGGGGACTCCCAAAAACAAAAATGTTTATTAGATCATGTGACAACAGAAGAGGGAAAAAAATGCACCTACGAATTTCACGCACACTGTGCTTTATCCCTTATCCCTATGAAACAAGTAAGTATGTTTTTTTTAAACTCTTCTGTGGACACATGATCTAATAAACAATTTTTTATGGAAGTCCACTCTGGATCATTGCCTTCTAGATTTTTCCTGCATAATGGTAGTGCTCCGCAGTCCTACCTCTCTGTACCTTCTTTACAGTAAGGACAGTTAAAATGTGGGATTCATTACCCATGGAAACTGATGGCGGATATCTGGAAAAAAAAAAGTTGAACATATTTTTAGAAATGAAAGGTAATGTATACAGGGATATACCAAATAAGTTCTGAAAACATAAGAAAGATGTTGGTCCATGGAGAAATCCGATTGCCATTACTGGAGTCAGGAAGGATTTTTTTCCCCCCTTTATGAGACAGCATTGGATGATGTTTCACTAGCGTTTTTTGTTTGCCTTCCTCTGGAACAAAATACTGTAAATACAAATATAGGATAAGTATCTGTCGTCTAAATGTAACATAGGTTGTAATTAATGGACATATGTCTTTTATCAAACTTGTCTACTATGTAACTATATTTTTTAACCCTAAATAAGTTGGGAAGTACTGCTTAATATGCAAACTCCCATCTAGAATTAGGCGCAAGTGCTTGAGCAGAAGGACCCACCAAGTTGTATTTTATTCTTAGACTTACTGCTTTACCTGGGCAGCAGAGCAGCCACCCTATCACAATTCTATGCTAGTCATTATAGCCTTTAAGGCCTGCCCACCCCTTGCATGATTAACCCATTTGATGCCTGTGGTTAACAAAGTATACCACCGGCACCAAAGGGGTTGATACAAAAAAATAATACATTATTGTACCTCATTTGCCATCTTAGTGGCTAGTGAAGCATTGCAATGCTTGACTAACTGCTAAGGTAACCAAGGGGTTAACCCCTCCCGCTCCGCCCTAACCACCCTCCAGGGGTAAACTATTAAAAATATATTTTAACTATAAAATAATTGATTGTCACTATGGTTACCTAGTCCCTCTCAATGGGAGCCTAGATAGCCACATTAAAAATCGATGGTAAGCTACAGTGTATAATGGAAAAAATTTACAATTTACAATTGATGAAGATATTTACTTACCGCCCTTGATAACCTTACTGGCTATCCACTAAGGTTATGAAGGGGTAAGCCCTTCATGACACCCTCTGGGATCCCTAACCACCCACCCAGTGGTAACTACCCCATCACTCACCTCCCTATCCCAAAAAAATTCCCTCCCCCCTACTGTAATGTACAATAGTCCTATTAGCCAAATGTGGCTAATAGGACTTTTCGACTTTTGCCCATTGAAAATCATAAATAAAATATATTAAACAAAATAGGCATTACAATAAAACATTTTTTTTTTTAATGAAACCATTACATCCATTGATTGTCACTGTGGCTACTTAGGCCCTCAATGGGGGCCTAGATAGCCATATTAGCAATCAATGTAGACCCTAAATATATACAAAATATTGCTTACTCCTGACACTATGAAGGCCATCCTCCTCATCCTCAGGGGCACCCGCATATCAATCCAATAAAGGACCGATGCAAAACCATAAAAATCCATAACCACACAATCTCAACCCGATTGCCAATAAAAATAAAAACAGTAAATTTGTGCAAAATAATCCATGCCCGATGGCCCTGCAAATCGCTACCATCCTGGGTGAAGGTTGATGAATCCTAAACTTGACCCGAATCCATTAATCCTCTATTGATTGAAGAGCAACCTCCAGTGAGTATTTCTTTTTTTCTTTTCATAATTTATTGAAAGCAGTCATCTTTCTTCATCTATGATGTTGACTCGTAATCTTCTTCTGGTCAAATGAGACATTACAGTCCTTAAATAAAGCATGTGCAATCACATTAGACCAGTTACAGTAATCTTATTGGTTGATGTGCCAAGTGATCCCATTAATTGAGATTGACCTCTTAAACAAAACTTAGGGAATCGCATGGTACATCAAGCAAGCAGATTGGTTTATGTACCATGTGATTCCTGCCCTTCTTGGCTATGAGGTCACCTTAAAAGAAAGGAATCACATGGGACCGGAAGAAGACTGTGAGTCAACATCATGCATAACCTAATTGGATAAGAAAGAAGACAGCTTTCAAAAAATGAAGAAAAGAAGAAATACCAGAGATGACTTTTCATTCAACTGATCAATCATTTGCCTCTGGACAAGATGAGAATCCATTAACTTTCACCCAGGATGCCAGTGGATTGGAAAAAGTCCATGAGGCCTGGATCTATTTGACCTGTTTAAAACTTTTTGATTACTTTCGTGCCATTGGGCAGGGATTTATTTTTCCTGATTATTTGTTTTTGTTTTATTTTTGTGCCATCGGGCAGAGATTATTTAGAGTTTTATTTTTATTGGCCCTTGGGCTGTGTTTGTTTTGTGGAGCTTTTTTATGGTTGGGCATTGGCCCTTTTATTGGATTACTGTGCAGGTACTCCTGAGGATGAGGACCCACAGTTTTCATCTCATCAGGGTTGGTAATACTTGTATTTATTTAGGGTCTACAATAATTGCCATTGTGGCTATCTAGGCCCCCATTGAGGGCCTAGGTATTCACAGTGACAATGAATTGATGTAATGGCTTAGATTTTATTGTAACAAATACAAACCGGCGCCTCAGAGTCCAATAAATGTAAATATAAGGTAATATGAAAACCTTATTATAGCAGTCCAATCTGGAACATCCGGAAACACTTGAATAATCCACGAAGAAGTTTCCTCAGGACATGTTGAATTAAACACAACGGACAATCATAGTGTACATAACAACAAACACCTAAGACAGGACCAGACTAACACACTAACAAACAATGAACAATCAAAACACTACTGAAATAAACATTAAGCTAATTTATTCAAATATAAAAGAGGCAATGTCTGTCTAAAAATACACGAGTTGTGTCGCGCTGCTGGTTCGGTTGACAAAAACCAGAATCCTACTCACAACAAGATAGGAGTTAAATATGCACATCCAAACAGTGGCAGATGACTCCCAATGGTCCACTGCAGCGGAGGAGCCGTCTGCGTTGGCAATCCAATGTCATCTTTTTGCTCCGTGTACCGAGCTCATGTGCATGGGCAGACGTTGGGGGAGAATTTCACTGAGAGCTTCTGGGCTGTTTTCACAATGGTATATACCCCTGAGGAAGTGACGCAGTCACGTAATGCGTAGGGTCAGAGGTTACAGTTGATTGTGAGAGACGCGCACAGCCTTTAAGGCATTGTGAAAACAGCCCAGCAGCTCTCAGTGAAATTCTTTTATTGCAGCAGTACACACTATGATTGTCCTTTGTGTTTAATTCCACATGTCCTGAGTAAACTTCTTCGTGGATTATTCAGTTGATCCGGATGTTCCAGATTGGACTTCTGTAATAAGGTTTTCATATTACCTTATATTTGCATTTATTGGACTTTTTTGAGGCGCTGGTTTGTATTTGTCATATGTAAGTTTCCCTGATCTTGTCCGGTCAGTTTTTTTTTTATCGGGCAGCCTTGATTATATGTATAAGTACTCTGTACACTTTTTGATTATATTTAGTCACTAGTGGTCACCACACATATTGTTTGTAAGCAGTTGCGCTTTGAGCACTTTCCTTTTTGTTAGATTTTATTATGATTTTTATTTATTGTAATGTCTATTTTGTTATAATGTATTTTTTTAATGCTTTCAATGGGTACAAATCTATTTTCCACATTTGGCTGTTCGGACTTTTGCCCCTTACTGCGTGGGGGTGGGGGAAGATATGGGGGGAGGGGGTTGCCTTGTATTGGGTGGTTAGGTCTCCCGGGGGGGTGGGGTGGGATGGTGGAAAAGGTTAGAACATTTATTACCTTAGCGGTTAGTAAAGCATTTCCTTTTCTTTACTGGGCACTAAGGTAATGAATTGGGATAAGCCATGTATTTTAATAGTGACCATTCTTTCTTTTATTATTGGTTCCCATCAGCACACACCAGAAAACGGAAATCTTTCAGGAAGCATACTGTACATTACAAAAAAGGAACAAGCACAAAAAAATAACGCATTAAGGAGCTAATTCTACTTATGCTGAACTAGCTGCTTCAATGGGGATTTTTAGCCGAAAATAACCTGAGCAGCCTCTGTGTCGCATATAGAATAATGTCCTAAAAGTTATGTGAACTGAGATAATAAAATTGGCACATACCAGTATTTAGTGAAATGTCATTCTGAAATGCATTGTCATTATGTAGAGACTATTATTTCACAGGGACTAAAAATAAACCTTTTGTCTTGTGATCTCTGATTGAAGAATAAACAATTTTATCATTTGTAGATGTAAACATACACAAAACAATATTGATCCAGTAGAACATTACACAGTACTGTTTACTGATGAGTTTACGTAAATCCTAGGCATATTGTTTGTTTGTGAGATTATAAAATGTTCTGTCAAACTGGTTTTTCATATTCTACCTGAGAGAAAGAATTAGAGTTAAAATGTCAAACAATTATCAATCCGGATTCATCCACCCAGTATGTTAAAGACCTTCTCATAGATTTACTTTTGGATTTACTGTAACACGTTAGCTTATTAAACATGGCATTAAGCCAAGTTGTGTTAAAAGTACAACAATTGTTGTCAACGAAAATAAAGTCGCATTAATCATGTTTTACTCCCGCTAAAAGGTTTGCATTCAGTTTTAGTCCTGGTATGTTAAACTGGATGCAAATAAGCTCATTTGAACCTAAATCATAATTATCCGAGATTCACAAGGCAGTGCTATGGTTAATGATGGTAAATAAGGCTACTGTATTTTATATAAGGTATTCCCAGGTTTAGTACAGTAATATTGACAAATGTGCACTGTTCCACTAGATGTATTGGTACAGGGCAAGATAGATTTATTGTAAGAACACCCACAAATTACCCAAATTGTAAAAAAAAACAAAAAAACAATCTAAAGCAGCTATGACAAATTCAGAAAAATCCTAAACTGTATTTAGCATCATCACTATATTTACAGGAGTACACAGAAAGCCATACATTAAAAAAATACACTCCATTACTCATGCACATTGTGGCTAGTGAGTAGAGGCAAACAGTTCAACTCAATCCCTATTCCAAGCAGGGGGGGGGCTTCTTTTTTTCTGAATTGTTTATTGGGGGGGACAAAGCAGAAATAAAAGGGGGATAAAGTACTGGGAAATGCACACTAAGGGTTGGGAACATGTAATGGGAATTGGAATAGGAATAGGTAAAAAAAACAAATGCTTCTCACAGGGTAACAAAGTGAGAACCTTGCTGCAGGAAGGCACACTCTGAAAGGACAGGACATGACACAGAGGGGAATAGAAGGTTGGACTGCATCAAATGGCAAAGGGAGGAGGCACAGCCCAACTCGGAGAGAAGAGGAGGGGGTTGCCAGGGCAATAGCAGAAACCAGGAAGGGCTGGAATAGACTGGAGACAGAACAAATGTGCATGCACTATTTAAGAGCTCCACTTCCAAGCATATTGAATTACACCCTATAAAATAACTCCTGTTACATTGGCAAATGTAGCTGCCATTACCTGTCTGGCTGCCAGAAGGCCTGAGACTCTGGGAGCCTGGGGTGTCACTTGTCTGCTCTGGTGCAGCGCCTCCACCTGTGAGGGATCCCAGCGTAGTGTGATGATCCACACACAGGAACCAATACTAGTAATAATCACACCACAAGAATGTAATAACGGCTTTACTGAACACATATCTTATGCTTAAAGCGCTACATCTGTCTCTCTCTCAACAGTATCTATCTCTCCCCTCAGAATCTGAATAGAAGTAAAGCCAAGATTTCAAAACATCCCGTTATTTGAAGACAACGCCGCGTTATCCCAAAATAATATAATGTGACGTTAATCCTATGCTAGAGAGTGTAATTACAGCCATTATGTTTACATATAATTATTTTAGTGAATAAGGTATAAACGTTACTTGCTTTAATTAATTCAGTGTTATGAATAACAGCCATTAACAGCCTCATAGCCACCGATTGTGCCATAGGTTATGTAATAGAATTTGTACAAAAAAACAGAAAAGTTATTAACCCCTGATGTCCAAGGCTATCAATATATTGAAAATGAATGCCTTCAGGCACTCAAGGGGTTAACATAAAACAAACACCCTTCAAATGAAACACAAAAGATAAAATATTCATATGTGCATATGGTCAGATAGGAATCCAGGTACAGTAGGTAAAAAACGGAGCACAGCTTTGTAAAAATACAAATCAAAAACTAACTTAAAAACAACTTTTATTTACTCTGGTGACAACATGGAAGACAGGTCAGTCACTAGCGCTTTTGCACGTTTGTGCGAAACGCATTAGATTAATTTTTGATTTGTAGCCCCATATTTTGGCAAAGCTGTGCTCCATTTTGTACCTACCTGGATTCCTCTTAGCAAGCTGCTAACGTGATGCACACAGTGGTACCGGATGGACTCAGATTGTGAGTACTTTTTCCTGTTCTCTTACGTACATTGGAACAAGACTGTTTATATATGTGTGTTGCTCTAGGGAGGTTGTCCATATAGGTGATGTGTGGGGTTAGATTGTTCATGAAGGGGGTCATATGTATGCAATATGGCAATATTTAATGAATAGGATGATCCATAAAATGTGACATACTGTATACTGATTAACCCCAGTATTTTTTTCATTTATCTACCATTAGTGAATCCCTCCCCATTGTGCCTTCAAATTTGTACAGTACAGTACTGTCGGCACTATATAAGATATTATTATGCAAGGAAAATTTGTACTAGTGTATTTTGTTTCAAAACTATGAAATCTTACTGATCTGGGTCCTTGGAGATTAACTTTTCTAGAGCCCTAGATCGTTATAACGTATTAAACATTTAAATCTGATTTGTATAAATATGGGTTGTTACTTCTAGAGTAAAAACTACTCTTCTCCAAAGCAGATTTTGAAGTATCTTACATTGTATGATGGCACACTATTCTTTAATTAGGAACCATTAAACTGTTGGGCAAATTAATATGGATTACAGTACATTATGGGTAACATTAGCTCCCATTTCAAGCATCACATCAACAACTTTTACTTTCATTTTTAACAAAGAAAGAATTGTCCGTCAATAATCAGTTTATTTCCTCTGTGCAGAGTTGTAGCTGATTCGGATTAATATAGAAATGGCAAAGAACTCTCAACTTCCGCTTCCTTTGGCATTCATTAATGAAACCAAGTACATCACCAGGTGAGACTCGTGATTTTCATTTTACTCTTTACATCTTAACATTGAGGCAATAAATTAGGCAAAAGCGAATTTTATTTAAAAAAAGTTATTTAAATAAATTGATTATAAAATTAAATCGGCTCCATTTTAATGCACCCTTATTTTTAATGCCCCTTTTATAGTTTCATTTTTTTAAATGTGTTTCAAGAAGTTCACTTAGTTTTCACAGTCTATGCATCATTTACAATGCAAAAAAATTGCCATTGATTATATTTGCATGTGCACCTGGTAACTATTTACAGATACAAAACATGTTGTGAGATGTGGTCGCTGAGTAAATCTGGGTTTGCAGAGAATCTAACCACTTATTAACCTTAAAGCAGCAGTCCAAGCTGCCTTTTTTTAGTTTATTTTTTATTTCCTTTTAATACGTGCATCAATATAATCCACTCAATGATACATAATTAGTGAAGTTGCCAATCGATCCGTTCTCCTGTGATCGATCGGCGAAGATTCGGCTCAGGGGTTCACTAAATTGCTGCAGAGGAGTATTCTGCAGTCTGCCTGACTTTGTAAATGGTTGCTATAGAAATAAAAATGATTTGCTACATTATAATACATAAGTAATTCAGAGATGGTTTAAAAAAACAAAACATTTTCTCATAGTACAGTACGGGTTTATTTAAAAAAGAATACAAGTAGGATATTGCTTGGTCTGTAGCTTTAACATATTATTCTATACTGCTTAAAGGAGAAATGTTTGCCTCAAACTTTGTTTACAGTCTCCATTGGTATCAGTAGCATCTTGTGTTAAATACTCGTAATCGAAGAAATGGAGGAAAAGCTTCACACCAGAAAATCTGCATTTGTAGCCAACACAACAGTAAAAAAACAAAAACCAGCATAAAGCAGGATCTCTTCTAATAGCAATTGAACAAAAAGCTCGACTTACACTCTTTTCAAAAGATTATCATTTATTTTAGGAACAAAGGGGAAACACAACGTTTCAGGTCCAACACAGACCATTCATGAGCGGAAAATTACAGAATCGGGCACATATATAAAGCCACATTTGACACCAAACACAAGTGAACAGGAAGTGACATTAGTGATTAAGAATAGAAAAAACTTGAATAAAGAAACTTTATATAATGTGCAAGCACAATGCTATATTATACACATATTCAAGATATATAAAAAAAATATACCATCTTTTATAATAAAATGCTACTAACAAATTATAATAAAGTTACTTACTGCAGTGCAATCGTGAATAAGATGCAGCTGCAACACTGCATACATCTCTGTATTGATCATAAAGTGACCAAATGTCATTGGATCAGGCAGACAGCATTCTGTCATGGTGGCGTCACTGAAACACAACGCTGACACGTATATCCAGAAGCAACAAGCCTCTGTAGCTCCAACCTCTTGTGACATCATTGGCACGCAGACCTGGAACGCAACCCCAAAGTGTGTACAAAAGTGAAGCAGATTATATATGAATACCGTAATACTAAACCACCAATTCATGATAGAGCAATATAAATACAATATCAGAGTCATTATAATAATTTTAAGGTAAGCTGTAATCAAAGATTATTATAAAAACCAACTAGGACTAGGTGACCCTTTTATTAATGGGATCTCACAGAAAACTCCTCAGATCCAGGGATTCATTCAAACCCCTGAGTCTGACAGTGTCCAGGGCGAAAATCCATTTTCTTTCTTGCTGAAGTAGAAGTTTCTCTCTATAACCTCCTCTTTAAGCAGCCCTTCGGCGTCTATAATCTGTAACAGAAATAAAGCGCAAACCCAAAGAACTCTGTGACAAATGGATGTTGAATTGTTACGTACCAATGTACAGAAATATGTGAGTGAAAATAAATACAATTAATATCACCGACCAGGGGAAATGCAGCTTATCTTAAGCGACTTTTCTCAACATCTCATAGATAGGTGTCGCAGGATATTCAACGTGCAAAAACTCCCCGCATATGAAAAATAAATTTACATAGTGAAAATGTGTATAAAGTTCAAATTGTGATATAGATGAAGTCTTTAAAGTGCCCACTCGCATGGTGGTAAATTAAATCAGGCGTTTGTTAGATTCAATCTGATGTAGATCTGGATCAGATAGTATCACTGGAACTCACCCAATCAAAAAAAGGAAAAAAAGAGGTGGACATAGTGTAAGTTAGTTTTTATAAGTTAAAAATAGATACAGCGGTGAGCTCAATCAACTCACATTCTCCACAGCAATAAACAGCAGTTTGACCACTCTGGGTCTGAAGTAAACGGCGTCCCGATCATGCACACAGCCGGCTCAAGTCCCTCATGCTGTAGGATGCGCTTCCGGATTCCCCGGTTTATGACGCGCACACCAGCTGGAGGATTCCTCTGATGCCGGCTTCCACACTCTAGAGCCAGGGTGGGCAACCCTGTTGCCATTCGCCACTTGTGGCGAATTGGCAGTGAAACTGTGGCGAATGGAGCCTCCTCCCTCCCCCTCTCCCCTTTCCTGCTACCTAGTAAACCTCCGGGTGGTGAGGGCAGTCCGCTGACGTCACTCATGCTGTCTGCCGCCTATGCGGACAGTCTGGCGATCTGCCACACAAGCACTCAGCTGTTATTAGGGGAACCCCGAGCCCGGCGCTTCTCTGTGTCCGGATGGCCAGCTACCAGTGCAGCACTCAGCTGTTAGGAGGGGAAATCCCCTACCCTGTGCGCACTCAGCTGTAAGCAGGGGAAATCCCCTACTCGGTGCTTCTCCCTGCTCGCACTCAGCTGTTAGGAGGGGAAATCCCCTACTGGCACGTCTCCTTTCCTGGACGGCCAGATACTAGTGCAGGGAGAGCTGAGAGATACTCCCCACCCCCTACCTGTCTGACCTCTAGGTACCTAAGCAGAGTCTGAGGCAAGTATACTACCAGGACTGTGCTGCTGCAGAGTTACTAACCTCCATTCTATCAGGGAATACCTACCCTCCCTATCCTGGCTGTCCACTGTTTATCCCATACGAAGGCAACTGCATCAGGCTGACAATACTCATAACTGGATCTAAAAGGGTTTTTACATTCAGCCCTTGCTGAACATGTCCTCTCCTGCTGCCCAGATCCCCACTCATGCTGCCTTCATGCTCCCAGACCACCCCCTCTCAGGCTGCCCAGATCCTCCCAGACTGCCCTGACCCTCCACTTTCACGCTGCCCTGACCCTCCCCTCTCGCGCTGTCCTTACCCTCCCCTCTCGCGCTGCCCTAACCCGCCCCTCTCATGCTGCCCTGACCCGCCCCTCTTGCGCTGCCCTGACCCTCCCCTCTCGTGCTGTCCTGACCCTCCCCTCTCGCGCTGCCCTGACTGGGTGGAGATGATGATGATGAAGATGAAGATGATGATGATGATGATGATGATGATGATGATGGGGGTTAAAGGAGATGGTGATGATGATGAGGAGGGTAGTGGTGGTGGCGTGAGAGGAGGATGAAAAGGGGGGTGAGAGGAGGATGAGGGGGTTGCGGTGGGAGAATTTATAAACTTGTTCAAACAGTGTGTGGTTTAACATTTTCGCATTCGCAACATAATACCTTAATTTTTACATGGTGTGGCTATTTTCACTTCTAATTCGCCACACCTGAAAAATAGGTTGCCCACCCCTGCTGTAGAGTATACACTCTCCCTGCTCAGGTCTCGCGTTCCCAGATTCCCCGGGCATTAATGCAGCGGACAGCTTGGTATTGAGCGGTGCCTCAAGAGTAGAGATGCAGGGAACTGCCGTGTTGTGGAGACTTTGCAAATAGGGACCACCCTACGCGATATTTCCCTCAATGATGTGAGCTTCCTAAGGGGTGCAATGTTAACCACACTGCACTGGTCCGATATAAGTAGTCCCAAGAAAATGACGTCACGGCAAACAGACGGCTCAGTGACGGATTCATTAAAAATCATGATTGACAACATTAACACTATATTGAGCTAAGAATAGCAATACTCTATTAATTGAACGTTTAATAGAAAACACAGAAATAAATGGTAAGAAATGCTCTGGGGAAGAGAGAAAAATGTATATTAGCAAATTTAAATACAATTAGTGTATATGGAGGACAAATGGATTTAATATGAATTTGAGATAAACTGAACCTATGAACTCATGTTACAATACAGAATATTGTGCCTGATAAGTTACAACATTATATTTAGAAGATAACAAATATACTATATAAACATATAAAGATTAAAACTGATTGAAATAACTTTTAAACTCAATAAAATCTGATTAGAATTTCTGAACCATAAAAAGACTTAAAGCATCCCATTTAGATCAGGAAACAATTTAGATCAATGTCAATATTCCTGCCTAGGGGTTGTAATGTTTTACGTTTGTGAATCTAAAATGTTTCTTGCTGTGAAACGTCTTGGATTCGGTTTCCCCCTCTCCAATTAGGTTTGACCAAAGCTATTCCTTCATAAATGAGACCACATGGATTGGACTGATGGAACTTTTTAAAGAGTAGAGACACACTATGGTTTTCTAAACCTAAAGTTATGTTTCGAATATGCTCTAGTATTCTGACTCTTAGTGAGTAGGTGGTTCGTCCTATGTAATGTAGCCTGCAGGGCCAACTTATTAAATAAATTACAAAAGTGCATTCGCAATTTATGACATTTTACATTTTAAAAATGTATTTTGTTGTATAGGATTCAAAGCAAACGTTTTTTCCTCTCCCATACTGGCATGCTTTATATATGCTGCATTTAAAAAAATCCGTTATTTTTTTCGCTTAGCCAAATATCATTATTCTTAACGGACCAAATTCGTCCTTAACGAATACTTACCAGATAAAGCACAAATAGTATATACTAAGGCGAAAAACCTAAAAGATTAAATAGCCCCGGCCTACTGCAAACCGTTAAGAATAATGATATTTGGCCAAGCGAAAAAACAACGGATTTTTTTAAATGCAGCAGATTTTTGTCCACCTCCTTTTTCATTTTTATGATTGAGGAAGTTCCAGTGATACTAACCGATCCAGATCTACATCAGATTGAATCTGGCAAACGTCTGGTTAAATTCACCACCCTGTGAGTGGGAACTTTAAAGACTTCATCTATGTCACAATTTGTATTTTATATACGTTTGTACTATGTATATTTATTTCTTTTTCATATGATTGCAGGATATTCAATGCACAAGAACTCCAGCAGAGCCTATAAACTAACATTGTGCCAGGCTAGCCAAAAGTGCCTTGGCAGTAGATATTCAAGTGGTGGTTTCCTTCATTTTCTTAAGAGCTTCTCTGATCTTACAGTATCTTTTTTTCTCCCTCAGTCACTTTTTTTTTTTTTTTTAAAGGCCAATTAGTTTGGCGTCATAGGCGTATCCACAAAGACACCAGAGGAAGTACATCACAAAAGATGAATCACACGTATAAAAACCATTAATTTCAATGGTCTTACTTATTCTAGGATGATTAATTGTATCTCCTTTAAGTACAGTATTGCAATGGGTACAATGTAAGCAGGGGAGCGTGCCGCATTTCCTCGCAGATAAATAAGACTGCAAGTCTAAACTAGCACTCAAATCTGCATGAACAAGCGAGTCACGCATATTTCTTGCAACCTATAGTAAAACAGGGGAGTGTTTAAAGCAATGTTCTTTAGTTTTGGATCACTGTCCAGTATCTTCCAATGCTTCAAAACACTTTCTAATGTAATTTTATGCAATAGTGTATGTGGATACAAAAGGTACCATAGATGCTTTCAGACTTGACATTCTAGATTTCTTATATATTATATATACAATTACATTAGAAAGTGTTTTGAAGCATTGGAAGATACTGGACAGTGATCCAAAACGAAAGAAAATAGTTTTAAACCCTCCCCGGTTTTCCTATAGGTTGCAAGAAATATACAGTACATGACTCGCTTGTTCATGTTTATATTGAAAACCGGAACCTGCATGCATGAAGATATAAATTATGTGATTTTATTGAAAGTTGGCATCTCTTGGCTTCATTTATCAAACATCTTGTTCAGGTTTCAAGTAGTTACTCACATTATTAATTATTTGGGCAAACCAGCAGTAAGAAAAGAGCAGTGCTACCAGCTAATACTGACAGATTTACACGGATGGACTGGAGTTAGTGTGGTGTTAAACATCCATTCCAGGAGGGTTTGCAATTTAACAAATTGACAGTTGTATTTCTTCTTCTAAGCTTTGAAGGAATTCAGCATTTACTGTATGTGCAAGATATGCATACCAACCCACGTGAATTAGGCAATTACAATGGTATTTTGCCTCAAGTAAAGAGTTCACCAAACCAGTTGCATGGGGTGGTGGACAACATATGGGATATTACAATGCTTTTAAATGGGTGGATAATAGAAATTATTGTTTCTTGTTCTGGACACAAAGCAAAATAGATTATGTATCAAGGTGCCATTATTAGTTCACCTTTATTTATAAATAACAGATTTAATAAATATGGAGTTGTGAAGCAAATGACAAAGAAGAGACGCAATTTCATTGAATAACAGATTCATTGTAATATACAAAGTGGGGTTCATGCTTCAGTTTATTGGTCGTTTTTAAAAATGTGTTCTAAGTAAACTAAGGGTGATGTTTTTGGGCTAAATGTAATGACTTTTTCCTTTGTTTACATGAATTGGGAAGGCAATAGAAAAATAGTCAACAAAAAACAAACTAGCCAAAACGATATATTTTAAACTTCTTTAAATATTTTCTTCTAATAAGTAGTAGAACTCCAAAACATGCCATCAAACATGTGAAGTTAGGCCCTTTAAGCAAGACCCTACATTACCAATTTTATATTGTCCGCTGTGAATATATTCCACTATATAGAGAAACAATAAGGTATACGTGACGTGCAGTGCCTGATGGGTTAAAAATCAGAAGCAATTAATGTACATACATGAGCTACAGCACAATTAAAAATAGTTAGAAAACCAGAAGTGCTATATATACACACACACACACACACACACACACACACACACATACACACCAACACACAACGACACACACACTCTTAGTTAAGTTATGGTGGTTAAAAAAAGTGACAAACCCCTCCCTTGCTGCACTGGAAGCGCTGTGTGCTGGGTGATAATGGTGAAAGGCGGGGTTGCAGACCTGTCTAAGAGATGCAAATGAGCATACAGGAATATTTCCATTTGCTATATGCCTTGCTGTGGAGGGATTTTGTCACTTTTTTTACCCACCATAACTTAACTAAGTATGGTAAACCCCATCCTCATTGCTTCATTGCATTGCCAGTTAACCAACCCCACACTGATGAGACCCATTAAGGTCGAAACATCTGTCTGTGGGTGGGTTTTCTGGCTATGCATCTTGACCCTGGCTGTGCTTAAAGCTGTGACCATGCAGCAAGCTTAAGCCTATAGGGAACCATGTTAAAAATGGTTTTGAAGCAAAAGGTGACACTGTATGTCCATTTGCATGTCATTTCCCAGAATCCCTTGCTGCAGTGGAAGTGCTGTATGCTGGGTGATAATGGTAAAATATATATATATAATCTCTTACACAAACAAATGTACAATGTAATTCTATCCCTTTATACCTATAGGCAGTGGTTGACAAATCACCAAAAAATCTACTCGCCACACAAAAAAATCTACTCGCCACCTAGTACCAAACGTGTGCTGCTTGGGCCAATATTTACTCGCCCGGGGGTTAAATCCACTCGCCCGGGGCGAGCAAATGTATAGGTTTGTCGAACACTGCCTATAGGGACTACATAGTAGCCATGCACAGAAATATAATACCCTCTTACATTTCAACAGCTACCCACACCATTGTTATACATTATCCCTCCACACCCACCTTTTGTAAAGAGCTGTATTCACTCTGGGCACTTTAGAAATTAAGATTTACACACATACACACATACATGCTTACTCTAACATCCCAAGCATTCAGGGACCATTTAACACCTTAAATCAGCGGTGCGCAAACTGGGGGGGGGCGCGGGGGTTACAGAGGTCCCGCGGTCAGAGTGTGAGGCCTCTGTAAATGTGCTCTCCAGCTTCTTGTCCACGCGTCTCCATGGCAACGCGGCATCAAATGACGCCCGTTACCATAAATACAAGACATCAAATGATGCCGCGGGTCACGTGACGTGACATGACCCCGCAGCGTCATTTGATGCTTCATTGATGGTAAGGGGGGGGCCGCAATCGAGCACAAGAGCAGGTAGGAGTGCAGCAATAAGTTATTGTAAGTACATTTCTTATTCTGTTTTTATACCATAAACTGATTTGTTTGATCTGCACAATGGTCTTTCTCTGTTTTTCCTGTGGCATCCCTACCTGAGTGAGATCTCCTTCACCTCCAGCTGATTGGGATCCTGCTAATTGCGGCCTGCTATATACCATCTGGTCTTTCTATACGCTGTTTTTCTACCTACTTGTTGTAAGTAGGCAATCTATAGAGCCAAGATATTCCACTGTCCCTATTATCATAATATACTGCACAATCATCTTTTTATATTTTATTTTTTGGGGTGTTCCTGCTACCATTGCTCCCTACCAACCACCTGCATCCATTCTACTTGAGGGGAATCTGTACATATTCCGCATAGGAAGGTTGAGAAATCGTTTTAGTTACACTTCTTCTTTCACGTGAATTTATCACTTCATCACTGCACTTTTTCTAGCGCCGGTCTAAATCATTTGGTTTCATAATTTGTTCGTGGCCAGTTGTGGTGCTTGTGGACTACTCAGGAATGGTGTAGACTCATGTCAGCAGAGCTCATACTTGTAAAGTGAAGGCATTGCTCATCCCCGACAAGTGAGGTGCCTATACCTGCGGCAGGAGTCAAGCTGAAACTGGGAATCAAGGCTTGGGACCAAGTCCCACTGGGTTGATTCCAGTTGGTTTGTTTCAATTTCCCACTCTCCTGAAGCCTACCCCTGTTGGCTGTCCTAAAGCACTGTCCTCTCCCGGACCTGATTGATCCATCTTGGATGAGCCCTCGCCCTCTGATTCAGCAAAGACAATATCTTCGCTGATTGGTCGGTACCCTTTTCTCCATGCTTGATGGGCGCCGGGAAACTATGTAAGCCAATGCTGCTTAGAGCTCCATAATTGTTCGCGGTTAGTCTCAATGTCAGAGAATAACTGGAAATACGGACGGAGAGACGATTATCCAGTAATAGTGCTATTCTACAAGAGACCATGGAGACACAGTGTCAACAAAATCAGAGGGGCGCTCGATGCTAGTTGCCAGTGATACAGGTGCAGCGGCCATAATTTTATGAAATCACGTGGTTTATACCTCGGAATACCCATGTGATGGTGCGGGATTACTTTCAACCATACCGCCTTAAGATGCGAGTGCAGGGGAGTGCATAAAATGGCATTTTTGTGTTCTGGCTTATAAACACCTGAAATTGACATAGTATCACATTACAATTCATTCATTTCATTTCATATAATTGCACTCAATCCATAAAATTCAAACAAAGCAACCACGATACACGCGCGTGCCTGTGGCGATTGGCCACATTCATGCCGCGTGTAGTACAGTAGCGCACACGAAAAGGCGCTGTGATGCCTTAAAATAATGGCCGCTGCATCTGTAAAGTGATGTTAAGATGAATCCTTGAATAAAAGGATCCCTGTGCATGAACAATAATAATATCTGAAGTGACAGATAAGTGCAATGGAGGTGTTCATCAATATAAACACATATGTGATTAATCCATACTAATATTCCTAATAATAAGTGATATAATTAACAAGTAAAATATGTGCACTCGTGTGACTAGTGCAGTATAAATAAAAAAGGTATACTCCTCCACTCAGAACCTGAAACAAGATATGTTCCAAAATATCGTTAAAAAGGACTTTCACAACATTAATGGAGTAATTCAACTCAGATGTCATGTTAGCTAGTATAAGCAGGAGAGCTCAGTTAGCAGGTAGAGAAACAATAGAACGTACTTGTACAAATTAATTTTTCTGGTAACAGCAGTAGGAGTAGAAGTAGTATTGTGGCGGCTACACACCCTGTTGTGTGCATTTCTCAGGAACCTGCTGCTCCTACTGTGGTTGAGCCAGGTGGTGTTTGAAATGAGCTTGGGGGAGGTTCCACATCCTTCAACCTTGCTCTTTGGTAGTAGCTATGCCTTAGAGGAAGCACATTGGACTGATTAATTTGTCGTCTATGCCTATTCGTTGGATAGGGACTTTCTGTCAGGGCCACATTTGTCAACAGCAATTTCCTCTGTGTCATTAACCTCAAGTGATTCTGTCTGTTACGCGACAGAGACTGTTGATGCTTCCTGTGTCGAAGCCCACCTGCTTGAAAATCTGTGCAAGCAGGAAACCTGTCTACCCACACACTAACCCAGTCAATAGCCAGTGCCACATACAGTACCCTCTCCCTTCCATCACAATCACAAAGTGTGAAACAACAGTCAGGAAGTTGGCTAAACAGAAGCTCTGTGAAGGAGACCCAGATAACGTAAATGGATCATCTAGCTGTACTTGGGAGATCTTCCACCAGGAAAGTAATAAAAAAATATTTCCATCAACATGGTGCATGACCTGCATATCTCTTTTGCTGCCTGGCGGGGGGAGTGTCATTTATTAATTTAGCAGTGAAGGGGTTAATAAGTCTGATTAGCTCAGGGAACATTACATTTTTAAGAGCACCCTTCGGTATGATGCACAAACCTATAAACTGCTTACTCTCCTCTCTCCGTATATTCAAGATGATCAATAATGATTTTGTATGATCGACATGATTTTCCTACCAGCAGTTACACCTGATTTTTCTGGTATTGCAGTTACATATTATGATTGCAATTTCCCCTATTCCAGTCTTTCTTAACCTCCCCCCTAAGGTTTAAGCTTGCCCCTCCCCACTTTCCAAGTTTGGCAGGTCAGTTTCATTTTGCCAGGTTATGACAGATCCGATATGATCATTCTTCCTGTAATTATACAGGTTAATAAGAATTTTAACCCAGGGAGTGTTAGGACCTGCTACGGTCATGCCTTGAAAGGGGCAGCAGGCTTAAGATGCTCTGCCAAAGGGTTAAACTAAATGACCCCTTTTTCAAGAGAATATATAGGTAGTGCACTGTGTTTTTTTGTCACATTGGAAGAAGCTTTGGGCATCTTTGTCTGTTTTTTGTTGTATTTTCTTAACCAGGGTGCTCTGGTACCATGGGGTTGTGCGACATCTGGGAAATGTGCTCGTCCAGCTGCTCAGCTGGCACGTCCTGCGCTGTCTGGAGACTGACAGGTTGTGATCTGTTCCTACACGCTCTCCTCTCTTAGCCTTGCACAGAGGAGAGAGGGAGAGATAAAAGGTGGATTGCAGCCTCTTCGCCATGAATGTAGAGTGTCTGATAGAGAAAGGGGTTGTGTGTGCCATGTGAGAAGAGGGGGCGGTTTGAGAAAAGGGTGGGTGTTCTCTTTGATGCAGGGGAGGTGGGGTGAATGTGGAGTGTGTTGGGAATAAGGGTGTGTGTAACAAAGGGGTAAGTGGAGAGGGTTTGCGCATGAGGAGGGGGAGTGTGGTGCATGTGAGCGAGAAGGGTTGCATGCGGTTTGATGAGCAGGGTTGCCTTAAGATTTAAAAAATCCTCCAGGGGAGCAGGTGACCAAAAAAGGTTAAGAACCACTGACCTATACCATTCTTTTCCGTCATATTCAGTTGTACACTCCTGATAGAAATTACTTCTGTAATTTGTGAACTTTTGTATTTCCCCAAGTCACTAAGAAATGTAATTTTCTGATTTGTTTTAGAAGTCAACTTAAATCATTGCTGAAAACCTATAACTGTTTTTATAAAGATCAGAAGAACTTGCAGCTTTTATATCACCAAGTAAGTACTCCTTTTTTATGCATTTTAATTGAATATTGTGTGTAACAAAAGGCACAAAAACCACATGGGTAAGATTGGTGATTGGGTCAATTTCAACAAATCACCCTATTAATTCTGGTCTTGGTTTTCCCCAAAGAATTTACCAAAAATATTTAATTCCTTTATTGACTACAAAATAGGTAGCCTAAACACACTTATTTTTAGTTACTTGTGACGAAAGACTGTGAGAAGAACTATATAATGATTGAGATTCCAGCAGATAAATGTAGATACAATTCTGTTCAACTGTCCTACCTGAAGGAAAAGTTAGAGTCATGCAGATGCAGACACACACACACACACACACCACACACCTACCTGATTGTTGCTGGATCAGGGCGCCATCGCAGCCCCGTGTGATGTCACGACACCAGCACCACACCGTTCGGGTGTGTTGCATGATGTCAGAGCACCGGCGTCACTTCACGTCATTGAGTTGTTACACTCTTAAAAGAGGCTACATATCTCCCGTCGTGATGGAGACTCGAACTCAATGCAGAGAGCTGGGGAATCCCCACATTGAAAGATCATCAAGTACTAGTGTATTAAAACCTATATCTTCAGCGTGTACGTAGTTAAACATTGATCAAAGGTGATACTTCCTCATAGGTGACCATATATCATTATCAAAAATGAAATCAAAGTAAAATTTTAAAAAAAATGTAATCCACTCAGACATAGAATACTAGCTACCACACAGAGTTTAAACATACAAGACAAAAATCCAAAAAAAAAAAAAAAAACAGTACAGACACAAACCACAAAACACAACATACTGTACAAAACCAGAATTAAACCAAAATCTGGTTAACGACATAATTGTCAATCCACATAGATCCATAATATAAACTCCCAACAGGATGTGGATGCCATAGCCGTGAGAAAGCGCAGGTCCATTATCTCCTTTCAAGGAAACACTTTAAATGGTGTTGTTCATTAAGTCCACTACCATTACTGGTATGTAATCTGTGTATTCAGTAGGTTTATCTTCTAGGGAGAGCTGTGTCCCTGCAAAGGGTATCTCACATTGCTGGCACCATTTCTATTCCCATGACCCTTAATGCTGTAATAGAATGCCTAAAGCTGACACAGTGTTGTACTAAAATCGTCGGATCAGTACCGTTTTTAATAACTGTGTTCAATATAATGTTGCTTATGCATCCTGGTAATTTTATGAGGTTTTGAAGGAAAACCCTGTGGGGTTAGAATGCATACATACCATTATCCTACCACTAAAATAAGGAGCCAATACAGTTTAGATTATTTGGGGTGGGGGGCGGAGGGGGATACAAATGCTAATAATTTGTTCTGCTCATAAAGGGAGTGTATACAGAAGTTAGGTTAGACAACTTCTAGCCTTGCCAGTGATGCTATTCTATGACATAGTTACAGTGTCACAACTCAAGAAAACCTGGGTCAATTAAATGTTTTTTTTTAAATAGTATTTTTTCAGATTTGTATTTTAAAATGAGCTGTTTACCAAAATAAATTGTCTAGTTATTGATAGAGTGCAATTATACTAAAAGTGTTCACCCTCACTGAATTGCTTGTTTTTGGAAAGACCTACTGTAACTGATATTTTTTATTTCAGGAAGAAAGTGGACCGATTGTTGTATCTGGACTCATAGAGATTTTTTGGGGTGTTCAACTACCCATCAGATTCAAAATGCAAGATGAAAAGTATATCTCATCGGAATCTATTCAGCTGCCAGAAGTCATTGGCTCATCTATTGCAAAAAGGTATTGTTAGGTGATCTTTGGAATTACCCAAGACCAAAGTGTCTTAGAAGGTATGCTAAATATGAAGATTAAGTATGGTTATTAGAATCTTAAATATAACTCTTATCTAGATGAAAAAATAATGTAGTCACCCTTATATATGCAGTCCAAATTCTCATTGTACTATTGTCTTAATATTAAAAAAAAGTGTTGATTAAGATACTATAACACAGATACTATATTGAAGTCATGAGAGTTTCTGTGCCATACTGCAAGAATCATCACTATATTGTAAGCTCCCACGAGCTGGGCTCTTATTACCTTTTGTATCGGTTTACACTTCTTTGTCCTTATTTATTATGTCATTCTGTTTATGTAATTGATATCATTCTGCTCCCCCATTGTGCTGCACAATATGTTTGCGCTTTATTAATAAATTATAATAATATAAAAATAAATGAAGCTCCTCAAAGTTGAATGTAAACCCTGTCAAATTTTCTCCTTCTAATCACATTTAACAGCCTCTGCATGTATCAATATATTCCGAACTGACACTGATTAGCTATTTCCATATATTCTAAATACTCGTAGCTCCCGGCACTCTATGCTATGTACTCGTTGCTACAGACATCAGTGGTCTAGCAGGCATAAATACCCATTTAAACAAATATATAGGGGACTAATAGTCCTTATGCCGAGAAGTCCAAAAGAAAAAAGTTTTAATGTTAAATACTTATTTAAAAAACATATAGATACACCATTCAAACACTTCTTAAAAAACCCCCGCGTCAGAGGTGGCTATTAGGGTTGGAGGTAGTTCTGTCAACTATCTAACGTAGATAGGAACTCTCACTCAACCTTCTCACCACATTTCTAGGCTATATCCGTGGCTAGCGTCAGGCTTACATACAGTAAAGATAGAGGTTGTAGTTTTGTTACCATATATGTACTATATATCCTTATTTACTGTAGTATATAGCAACCTCCGCATTTGTGACAAATTTTGCTGAATATAACACCAGCTGGGTCTGTGTATAGAGTGTAGGTAGATCACTCTCCGCAGGCTGTGTTAATGTGTGCAGCATGTGTAGTAAATGTCCCCCCGCCTTCACATGCACCTTGGCGGTTTGGCTGCTTAAGAAATGACAGACGGCTAAATCAGCCTCTGCTGAGCCAAAAAATCACAGTTCCATTGGTGTATTCGTCTCAATACAAGCCTGTCTTCAGTCACAGCTAGCCACCGAATGTCGCCACCTCTGATGACGTCAGCGCGTGACGTCAGTTCCCGACGGCCGTTTCGCGTAATCTTACGCTTCTTCAGGGGATTAAGCAGAACGTAAGATTACGCGAAACGCCGTCGGGAACTGACTTCACGCGCTGACTCATCAGAGGTGGCGACATTCGGTGGCTAGCTGTGACTGAAGACAGGCTTGTATTGGACGAATACACCAATGGACTGTATTTTTTGGCTCAGCAGAGGCTGATTTAGCCGTCTGTCATTTCTTACAGCGCCAAACCGCCAAGGTGCATGTGAAGGCGGGGGGACATTTACTACACATGCTGCACACATTAACACAGCC
This sequence comes from Ascaphus truei, assembly GCA_036426205.1. Classification (NCBI taxonomy): domain Eukaryota; kingdom Metazoa; phylum Chordata; class Amphibia; order Anura; family Ascaphidae; genus Ascaphus; species Ascaphus truei. The sequence goes on from WSYH01004012.1 coordinate 48,575, forward strand.
TGCGAGAGTGATCTACCTACACTCTATACACAGACCCAGCTGGTGTTATATTCAGCAAAATTTGTCCAAATGCGGTGTTGCTATATCTACTACAGTAAATAAGGATATATAGTACATATTATGGTAACAAAACTACAACCTCTATCTTACTGTATGTAAGCCTGACGCTAGCCACGGAATAGCCTAGAAATGTGGTGAGAAGGTTGAGTGAGAGTTCCTATCTACGTTAGATAGTTGACAGAACTACCTCCAACCCTAATAGCCACCTCTGACGCGGGGGTTTTTTAAGAAGTGTTTGAATGGTGTATCTATATGTTTTTTAAATAAGTATTTAACATTAAAACTTTTTTCTTTTGGACTTCTCGGCATAAGGACTATTAGTCCCCTATATATTTGTTTAAATGGGTATTTATACCTGCTAGACCACTGATGTCTGTAGCAACGAGTACATAGCATAGAGTGCCGGGAGCTACGGGGTTATCTTTTTGATCTCTTGATCAACACTGTCAATATACAGACATTCTCTACCCCTCCGAGCACCTGCTTAAATGATAATAATAAGAGACATTATTTGATGGATGAGCGGTCTTTTTTTCTCTTTATTGAATATTCTAAATACTCATAAGCTTTTGATCTATTGTTTACATGCTACAGTACTGTACATGCAGTGTATTGGAGTTATAGTTTGTGACACTAACTTTAGTAACATATACACCACTAAGCCCACATTAGCGCTGTCATTGTAGAGCAGGTAATAAAACAAAACAGGAATGAATTATCTTGCTATGATTTTCTTTAAAAATATATACATATATTTAAATTTGCTTTAAAAGACTTGCATTCTGAAATTCTTTGTTTTTTTTATTTTTACAGTGGGATGATGCGCTGGGGGGAGTTTGATGATCTTTACCGCATTAGTGAGGAGACCACAAGGAATTCTGATGAAGATACAGAAGACAAGAATGGTAAAGTTGTTTTGGGAATTCCCTGTCAATTTCATAAACCTTCCATTTAAGCATAATATAGATTCAAATGTACTCCACTAGCTGTTGCAGCTATGCAGAATGAAATCTAAAATCATTGAGATACTGTATGTTTAATTGCTTTTTTTCTTCCAGGAGTGTGAAAAGAGACATACATTTATTTTGTGATGGCACTAATGGGTCTACTATCACGCTGTAAAACGAGGGCAAAACTAGTTCCAAAGACATGCAACTACAGTAACTCTTCAAAGACAAAAATCCCATTCATTGCAATGAGATTCATTTAATATTGTAAATGTGTTTTGTTGCAGTTGCTTTGCCACAGATTTTTTAGCCTGAACACTTCGATAAAAAGACCCCTGAAAGCCTGAATTGCAATTAGTAATTGCATTTGCTCTTCCCCACATCATGGGCCATATTTACTAAGCAGTCTTGCTTTCTGCTTATTCACTTAAATGGGCCGTAGAGGCACATGTGTACCAAGCTGTGCTGGAAGTGCCTTAATTATGGAGTAGCACTGCTTTGAAAATATGGGCCCATGATCTTTAGAAAAAAAAAAAACTTCTATGACTCTAGCGTTTCCCTAGTAGACTTTTGTAAATGCATACAATCAATATACCAAATAAACTTTGGATTTCTCAGAGCTACATTCTTTAAAATGAAAAATTATAGATAAGGATTCAAAGTGACACACCTTTGGAGAGAAAATAGTCAAAAATGATAAAATGCATCACATACTGTAGTCAGTTAAGTTTACAGTATAAAAATAATTTCGTATAGGACTCAACACTAATTCCCTGTACTGTATTCTTTACAAAACACTGAGTACACTTTTGACACTATACAAATAAAAACATACACACTCAGTATTACTTCTTTTTATAGCACAATAAAAATATATATGTATAAATATTTATACCTGGTGACACACTATTTGCATCACTGCAACACTGGGTAGCACTTTTAAAACATTACTCTTGTATATATTAAACTATACTACATATTAATCCTAAACATTATACACTATAAACATTCTCTTCTATAAAGTGACATTTCAAACATTATACTCCATAATATACAATGCCTCTATAAATAATCTGCTCAGAACCGAGAAAAACACATTTGACCAACTGCTCAGAGTTTTAAAAAAATGGAGCTTCTCCCACAGTCCGATGCAGGCTAAAATTTCCATGGCAAATACACAGCCAACCAACTTTACAAACATAATGAAAAACACATTTCTCACTTATCCTAATAATACAAAACACAATAGTTTGATCCTGTAAACTAAACTAATAAAAATTCCCTTCTCTTTTCTTATTCTCATAACTAACCTACTTTTAAACCTAAATTGAAGCTACGTTCGTGTCTGGAATGTATCTGCAAATGCTTTAAACTGGAGAAGGAGGGCTATCTGGGCTTGATCAGAAAGAAAAGAATATTTTCTGATTTTTTTTATTTTTTTTAAAGAAGTTCACTGTCTGGCCAGAACAATAAATAAACCCTTACATTTGACTTTAATTTAATTTGACTGATTATAAAAATGGTACAGATCAAATAATCTTCCCGCATATGCTCATCCTTTTCCTCCTGTCTCTTTCCACAGACTCTCAAACTCTCCTTTGTCCAGTGTTGATCACTGCGTATTTTAATGGATGTACACCTTTTACAAAATGTAAACTTCATCTCGAGCAATTAATAATATTCTTTTTTTTTGTAAGCACTTGCAAGATCCTGGATAATAATTTTGTATACTGTCGCGGCCCCTTTAAACCTCCAAAATCCCCCAAAAAATTCGGGGATGTTTTCCGTTTTTCGCGCGTTTGCCCGCGCGTCGGCCGTATTGCATAGATAGGGCTAATGGCGATTAACATTGAAAGCGCCCGCAGCGCTGAAAACGGCCCGCATCTGCCCGCGATTTCAAAAATCGCGGGGAAACGGCCGCAGGAGATTAAAGGCGGCCGCCGCTGTACATATAATAAGCCGGTATTCCCATTATTTAACTCTTACACAAAACTTACACAGAGATATGATTCACCCAGGTACAATTCATTAGAATGTTCTGGTCCGTTTTTACAGCTCTTGTCAAGGGCACAACAATAAATTGCCTGCACCTAGAATGCTTCTGTATCAAAACCTACCTCAGCCACTTAGTGCAGTGGGGAAGAGGAAAGGATATTACCAGACACACACAGGGATTATTCAAACAATCAACCCCTTTACCATATTTATACCTCAGAATCTAATAAAGCATTTTGGGGGAAAAAAAACTAATTTTCCCTACCATGAACCTGTACCTAGGTGTCTTCCCCGCTCAGATTTGCAATACATGAGACTCCCTAAACTGCTCAATCCAGGCGGGGAAGACCCCTCTTGGGAATCCACACTTTTGACTATCCCGGATTCTTTTTAGGCAAAAAAATCTGTTGAGAACAATGAGGGCACTTATGGACTGTGACATTATTAGTGCCAGTCAGTATGCACTCATACTTGGTTAATCTGGCATTAGGAATTTGAGTTGCATGTCTAAACTTTAGATTGGGAAAATTATAATTTTTACTTATTTACTCTTTGCCCTCTTCCAGCCAATTCCTGCATCTCTTTTAGGAGCATTGCAATTTCTAACAAAATATCCTGACTTTCTAACACTTACACTTATAACTTTCTTTTCCTTCCTTGGTTCCTACCCTGTGATCTATTCTGAGCATCAGTTTTATCTTGTAAATAAAACTCTGTCTGCACTTGCACCAATTTAATACTCTCATTTTTCCACTTTGTCTTTCTGATTTTTTTTCTCTCTTTGCTTCGTTAGGCTACATATGTTCTGCTAAAATTAGTATACTTTCTTTTTTTTCTTCCTCACATCAGTTTTGAGAACATTGGTACTGCCCGGGTTCCACTACACCCAATGAGTCATACTCACATGTAAGTGAGCAGTGATTGTTTTATACTGGTGTTTAATACACGTATTTATACAGGTTTTCCTTGTCTGTTTTTCTTATTTCCTTTTATTGATAACAAAAATTAAAAAAAGGGGGAATTAAAATGGCCGAAGTGAAAAGTGTATTACTAAACTACCGACACACTTTATTAAAGTGTGGCCGGTACCGCAAGCCGGGAGATTTCCCGGCTTGCTAGTGGCCGCCCCTCGGCGTGCCGCGCGTCATAGACGCGCGGTCACGCGTCTTCGGGAGCGTGCGCCCCCTGCACGCGCGTCCAGGGCTCCCCGAGGGAGCCCTGGTGTCCCGCGATCGCGGGACAGCGGCAGGGGGTTCCGGGGGACCCGGCGGACCCGGCAGCGGTAGGGAGAGCGCCCCGATCGGAGGGCGCTCTTCCGCTGCTTCGGCGCGCGCCCGTCACCCTCGGGCGCGCGCCAGGCTACTGCTGCGGCCAAGAACGGGCAAATGCTCGAATAAACTTGGCCGCAGCAGTATATACATTTTGAAAAAATTACTCATGGAGCCTGATCATGTATGTACACCTACATTGATGTGTCTATTAGAATACATGTTCTGTTACCGTGGTTACCAAAATTTTTTTTTCATTTTTAATATTTAATTTCTCTGAAATGGTTCAAGCAAATTGTCTGAAAATTTAGTACAAGCTGCAAAATAATAAATGTAACAGTAATGTCTTGTATCAAGAATCCGGTCGATTTTTTTTTTTTTTTAATACTTGAAAAAAACAAAAAGGAATTCCAAAATTGGATCTGCACCGATTCGGTTGAAATGCACAAAAACACAAACACAACCAAAGAGGTCACAAAGTCTTGTAGAAGTCTTCACTTCGCTCATCCATTTAAAAAGCCTGCCCACAAATTATTTTGCTGATTGTGTTTTATAGGTCAAACAAATGCTTGTAATCTTTTTGTTTTAAATCCCTCCTTAAAAATTCTAAATGTCACTTTATTATCTTGTGTTTAGATTATTTATCCTATGACAGTAGCACTCTCCGGCCTAAACTCAATGATAATCCAGATTCACCTTCATTGTACCGAACTATGAGCGATGCAGCATTGGTGAAAAAAAGGATTCGACCTGACACACCTAATAGAGGAAATATGCAACAGCATAGATTTTCCATAAATGGACACTTCTACAACTACAAGGTATGATTACTTCTTATTTACACTTTGGACAACAGCAGTAATTTGTTTTGGAGACATTTATTCAGAATAGCTTCTTTACAAACGTATATTGCCATTTCATGGTTTAGAAAAAGCGAAAAGCACACCAATCTTCTGTTCTGTTTAAATATTCAGTAAGGAATGGAATTATGAATAGTTACACAATATCATACTTTTTAAGTTTTAGGTAGGAGATACTGTATAAAGGCCCATATTTCTCTCTGCCCTAGTGCACCTTCTGGGACTGGAAGACACCTTTCAGCCTGAGGTTGCTTATACTGTAGCAGGAGACTACCAAGCAATGCCTTAGTATCCTCTTTGTTTTGCAAAGGAGGTGAGAGGGCATTGCATTTATACAGTCTTTTAACTAAGGGTTTAAAATCAGAACTTTTGAAGTTTGAACTTCGAAATGAGCTTGTGATCGAAACGTCAGCCGAAACCCAAGCAAGGCATATGTTTGAATTCAGTTGTAGTTTTCATTTGTTTTTTTCTGGAAGATTGTTTAGCATGTTGTTTTTATTCATACAGTATATAAAAAAACGGTCAAATGTAAAAATATATATATTTTATTTATTGTTTGTTGAAAGTTAGTAGTTTAAGTAAGGTCACTCTTAAAACAAAATGTCTTACAAAAAAAAAAAAAGATCTTTAAAGAGAAAACATTTACTTTTTCCAATAATGTTTTGCAAATTCAAAACTAATACCAAAATGTGCTTTGGTTCTGCCAGAACTCAATTCAAACATTTAAAAAAAATTAAAAAACAAGTGAAAGTGCCCATCCTTAGTTATGCATTGAAAGTCCATCAGATATAAAAATATAATATCCGCCATAGGATAATGTAATGATTTGTTACATTACCTTATAGTAGACATGTATTGTAGTTGCAGATGGATTTCTGGCTTTATTCAGGAAATTGCAATAATGACTCATGGTTCTCCTGCGTTGCTGCCAAAGGTCATATACAAAAGAGTTGATTTAATGCATGGTTTTCATGCATTTTATCATTCTTAGTTTAAGGTTTAAATACAAAATATATCCCAAATTATTTTTTATCATAATCCATATCGTCCAATTATTGCTAGATTAATGAATTTTAGTGAATCTGAGTCTAAAACTCTCATTTGAGCATTAGGATATTAATCCTAGGGTAGAGCCCTCCACATGATAACATACTGTATGTGCTAATCAAACAGTTAAAAATAGTTAAGAACAACATATCTTATGCTTTCTATCTATTAGGATGCATGCTCTTTGCAGCCTGACATGATGTACACTTTCATGCAAATATGTGGCTTTTCAATTAGCCCAGTGATTAATTGACATCATCTTATATTTCAAGACATCAATTTTCACTCCAGCATTTGGATCAGAAACAAAAGTTGTGATTGACAGCAATATGAAAACAGAAGAAGTAATTGAGCAGTTGCTACATAAGTTTATGGTAAGTGATAGCTGCTAGTATGCAATCACTGATATCACTCCAGAAATGTTGCTACATCCCATATTTGGACATGTAACTGTAAGTGATATAACATATAACAGTGACTGACATCAGTTTGCATACTTACGGACATGACATGAATTTCCATACATCTCATAATGCACCACATATATTGTAATATATTTTTGTATCAGGAAAGTAATATGTATAGCTGACTGGGGTGCTTCTGGACTAATATAATGCAGCATATACAATAATTTGGAGTTACTTGGCAGGTATGGGAAGGAGATGCTCAGGTAAAACCTGCCTAAATTTGTTCAAGAGGAATGCGTCAAGCTGAGTCCTACTCTCCTGGCAAAGTGCAGCACATTTAACTTACAATTCATTCAATATGATCTAAAGCAGCTGACTGCAGCACAATCGGCGGGAAAATATGTGACCCGACAAACATTTTGCTGCTGCCTCAGCTTCTTCCGGGTTCATTAGCAAAATATACGTCGGGTCACGTACTGGCGCGTGATGTCACACGCCACGAGCAGCGGTAAGCAGCCAGCAGCAAGTCAGCACAGGAGGCTGTCTAGTGTTAAAAGCCTGCACATGACTAATGGAGCACAACTGATACAATACAGACTGTATCAACCCAAAAATGTGCTATATAGTATCCCCAAGAATCAACCATCTAGCTCCCAAATACACCAAGCAGGCTTGTCACACCAGCTACACTGCAAGCACAGACACCACAAAGACACTGAACTCTGCTGCCACCCTGCGGATTTACGGAAAACTGCAAAATGAAAAGTAATTCATAAAGTGCCTTTTCAGGGAATGAATTTCTTTGGGGAAACATGGGAAAATATGTGTTACTGTAAGTTATCTCCCTCCAACCCCCACGACAGCCAGTGCAGGTTGAAAGGACTAAAAAGCCAGAAAATGTAATAGGCACAGTAGCTTAACTCCTGTCTGTCATAGGATCAATATAATTCCCTATTGTGTCATTCAGATCCATGGTTGAGGCAGTGCTGGTTCCTCAGAAAGTCCTACAATGCTTCTCCTGGTTCTAAATACCCTAGCCATCACTATCCTCTTTCTCCCATATTGTTGCTGCTAAGCTAGAAAAAAATCTTTCTGTCTCTCCCTCTGTCTATCTATAGTTACCCGTATGTCTGCTTCTCTATCCTGACGCCATTCTTGAATTTGCATCAGCGCGTGCAGCATGTTAGGGAAAGGCTCCATTTTACAGGAAAGGGAAGTGGTAGGAAACTCTGAGGGTTTACAGTATATAGGAGGCTAACAAATATGTAACACCCCCCAGAAGAAGATGTAAACATTTTGAAAATACTAATTGAGTTGTTGCAGTTATTGCAGCTCATTGGAGCTTAATGCATCACATGTGCATATCTAATTAGAGTCAATAGGAAATAAATCCAGATATCGTAATGAAGAGCAAAAAATATATTCAATCATATATTGGTATAAGGTGCATATCCCACAAGAAGTGTAAGCGCGCTTCCAAACAATCGGCAAAACAAAAATGGAGAGGGTACAGCACACTCAATTTTCCCAGACTCATCTGTTTCAGATTTATACTGCATGAGGGCCTGAAATGTCGTGTTTATTGGGATATTTGCCTGATTCTTGGTCAGTAAAAGCAATTATTTATCATGATGGAAGTCTTCTTGTGATTTTTCTTCCAACGCAGTAAGAAATCTGAAACAGTCTGTGCTTTTTGAGTGTGTGCTGTCACCTCTCCATTTTTGTTTTCCCATATCTAATTAGTCCATATTGACACATTTACTGTAAATGTCTCTTTGCAATACTGTCATCATTGTTGACACTTGAATGTGTAATTAGATTATGCATACCTGTTTGCTTGCTATTTTATGATCCTGTCATTAAATGTAGTCCACTCTTATCCAATAATGCGTTGCTGCAATGTTTAAGCATAAAATGTTTAGTAAATACAACAAGACAGTAATGTATGTTTTGAACCATTAATACCCAGCAGAAAAAGGGAAGAGAAACACAAAATGGATGTGCACCCTAGAAGAATTCACTTATATGCACACCAACCTAATGTAAAAATTAACTTTTAATAAGTATCTTAAAACATATATTACCAAAGTAATGTGCAATGTGGATTAAAAATATATTAAATCAGAAATATCTGGCATCCGTGTCTTTAATTATTAGGTCGTGCTGTCCCAGATATCCACTTAGTATTGATGGGATACTGAAGACAGAGGATGCTAGGAGTCAGGGTGTTAACCCCTCTGGAGCAACGATGAGACCCAGTAGTGATAATATATAATTGTTCACAGATAGAGCTTCCTTGCTAGTTAGACCAGTGCTACGCACTGCAATAAGGGCCCTGGTGTATTGAAGTGCAAGTGCCTGGATAGTGAAGTTAACACATATAGTGTAATGATAGTACATACACTGCAACATACAACCACCAGACTCAGCAGTGCTGGGGTGAATAGCAGAAAAAGGGAAGGGAAACACAAAATGGATGTGCACCCTAAAAGAATTCACTTATATGCACACCAACCTAATATAAAAATTAACTTTTAATAAGTGTCTTAAAACATATATTATCAAAGTAATGTGCAATGTGGATTAAAAATGTATTAAATCTGAAATATCTGGCATCCGTGTCTTTAATTATTAAGTCGTGCTGTCCCAGATATCCACTTCATATTAATGGGGTACTGAAGACAGAGGATGCTAGGAGTCAGGGTGTTAACCCCTCTGGAGCAACGATGAGACCCAGTGGTAATAATATATAATTTTTCACAGACAGAGCTACCTTGCTAGTTAGACCAGTGCTACGCACTGCAATAAGGGCCCTGGTGTAATGACGTGCAAGTGCCTGGATAGTGAGGTTAACCGATATAGTGTAATAATAATGCAGACACTGCAACATACAACCACCAGACTCAGCAGTGCTAGGATAAGTAGCACAAAAATAGTGTGAAGGCACCTCGCATAGAGTGCAAGGAAAGCAAGCACACAAACTGTGAAATTAGATAGATAAATAAACAACTATCTACTAGGGTCTGCAAAGTTAGAACCAGGAGACTACAGACACTGCATTAAAACAGCTCCAAGTAGGAGACTGACAACATTGCGCGTCCAACGCGCGTTTCCCTCCAGCAAAGGAGCTTCTTCACGGACAAATTTTACTGGGGGGGAGAGGTCTGAACCCTTTTATACACACTCAATACCCTAATTACAGAGTCAATTGCTATCAGCTGCTTGCACATGCGCACTGATCTCACTTCCAGACAGATTCAGCAAAGTACTCAAACACCAATGAATAAATTATCAAAGAAAATTCCATGACTTGTACCTTTATT
>WSYH01004013.1:0-26024 GCA_036426205.1 Ascaphus truei
GGAGCAAAGGCCGCAGGGGGACGGACGCATGGGAGCAAAGGCCGCAGGGGGATGGACGAATGGGAGCAAAGGCCGCAGGGGGACGGAGGGGAGGTCACACACAAAAAGGTGGGGCTCATCTTTATGACAAAGGCAAAGTTTGAGGATGATAACCACGCATTTGGGATATGAAATTGGAATTCAACATAATACCAATAAACACATGGATTATCTCATTTGAACACCACGCCGCTCTGATTGATCTGATATTGTTGTGATAACATACTCCCATTTTCTGTTTTTATCCGTTATGTTCTGAAACTATCTGCATTAGAACACTGTCTGTAACATTCTTTCCTGTAACCAACCACTTTCTCCTATATTAAAGAAGAGACGTAGTGGGCACGGCCCGAGTGACCCCAGCACAATTTTAGAGGAGATTAAGGGCATTTTCTGGCATTTTGCTAGTGGGTTTTTGTATTAACGACATGTTTTTCCAGGACACCCAGGAAGCGAGGCGTGAAAGTATTCTTACTGGTGGCAGCTGCAGGGCGTTTTAGGGGAGATATTGCTCATTTTGGGGTTCCCGCTGTTAGGTTAAGGGGTCAGCGGGATAGCTGGAAGAATTAACCCTTTCCTCACACAAGTCACATGCGCGGTAACAGGAGCATTATAAAGTGCGGCTTTTGCCGATAGACCGAGGAGCTGCTGGACATGACAAACGTCTGCGGAACTGCCCACGAGACGCTGTGCGAAGGTCACGGGGTTTGGTAGGGACAAAGTCACACACCCCCAAACACGGACAAGCCTCCACATGGTGCTCTGCCTGCAGTATCAATGACCGGGCCACTGGCAGAACCACAATCACTTTCGATGCAGGTCGCGGGCAGCAACCGTCACGTTAACCCCATGCACGCCCGCTCTGTGCTCAGACACGAGACGATAACTTGTAGGGCTGAGGAACGAGGTTTCACACCCCCGCTGGTTAAGCGCAGAAAGCTACGCGTCCTCCGCAGGGGGATATGCAAGAGAAAGTCGTCGGAAGCAGAGCTGTCGATCTCGGCTCCCCGAACTTGCACCCCACAATGCCGTGTGTAGAGCCAAGCATTATGGGGAGCGACATTGGGAAGAGCGGCGGTGATTGACCGCTCTGCAGAAGTTACAGTCCATCCCTTCTATGGTCCACGTCTCATGGACGAGTGGATTTTTCCAGCCCTGACAAACTGCTCTTCCCGAGTCCACGTGAGCAGCTCTCCCCGAGTCCACGTGAGCAGCTCTCCCTTGCTGCCCCACTAACCTCCCTTAACACCTTGTGAATAACTTCTCCGCTAACCCTTCTTCCATAGAGTGCAGCACACCACAGATTTAGGCATTACAAAAGGTTGTGTACAGAGCACTTTGCATGCTGGGAAGGTGGCGTGTGATAGGGTAACATGTGGCGGTTTATATATTGCCTGATCTAATGAGCCCATTTTCCCATGTAACAGAGACCCGGGCAGGCCTGTAACCCTGTGCAGACCCGTATGGGAAACGTACCAGCAACTTCAGCATTTCCTTGGTGTCTGGGTCAACCTCAATGATCTCTTGGTCCAGGGCAGACACCTGTAAGAGAGCCACAAGAGGAAACATTTAGTGTGAAGGCCAATTCTAACCACGAGGATTATTTCATCGCATAGGATCCGAGTCAATAACAGATCTTCAAACCAGACCCGATTCACAGAAGAAAAAAAACAGCCCTAAAATACCCGTGTTCAGACCAGCGGCGTGCAACCAGGACCGGCTACCGTCTCCTTCATATGGCACATCTGAAAACGTGGCTAGTTATGGCCCCTTTAATTCATCCCGAGAGACCAACACGAGGAACCACCGCAGAACGTTATAACAGGGATATGTAGGATACACGGGCTGTGATAGCCATGGGCGTGCGCCATGTGTCCATTTTCCCAAATAACCCACTGGTCCTGTTCGGACAGGTGTACACCCGCCGGCTGATGTCCGGTTAGCAGCCGTTTCGTGTACTTATTACAGAGAACGGGACGAGGAAGTCTCCTTAACCGGAAACAGGAGGGCGGCCCGCCCCCCAAGCTGAACTGCGTTATTTCCAGCTGCCCCGGGGGCCAGAAATACTTTCCAGTGAAGTTACCAGGGTTAAATCGTCCTCCAGCTAAGACAAAATGGCCACCAAATCTTGGGCCAATAGGAAAGCTTCACCATCGGGTGTGGCTTCCTATTGGATGTTCATTGCAATCCCCAGGAAGTGATAGCAGTAACTTGAGCAGCAAGTATCTCAGGAGCCCGGGGGTCACCATGGCCGGGGTCAAGTCTGGAGGATAAAACGCAGCCGTGCCCCCTCACCTCTGGGACGTAGTTATCCCTCCTCTCTCTCTCCTCCTCCTGCAGTTTAATGGAGATGCCTCTGACGGGGCCTCTCTGGATACGCTTCATCAGATGTGTGACGTATCTGCAATCAGGGGACATTCAGAGAAGATACATCAGCGCCTCGGACATGGCCCACCGAGCTTGTGATCTCCTGGTGGGAAGGTGTGTGAAGGTCACAGGATTTGGTAGGTACTAGGTCACACCCCCCAAACACGGAAAAGCCTTCACATGGTGCTCTCCCTGCAGTATCAATGACCGGGCCACTGGCAGAACCACAATCACTTTCGATGCAGGTTTCCACAACAACAGAACACAAGTCAGAGCCGACCCATCACAACTGCTCCAGGACAGCAAAACAGAAGCGAGAATGGGTGGGTAAACCAGAGGCCAAAACCCACAACTCCCAACCCAGAAAACGTGGGGGTGCAGGTTGAGATCCAGGGGGCTTGGTATAAGATGAACCCAGACAGGGCAAAGGAAGTGATGTTAGGAGGTGAGGAGAGTATGCGATGAAAATGCGAGCTCATGATTCTGCAATCACATCAGAAGACAGGTGTGGCATAATAGCCAAGAGAAAGCTCATTAATAAGTTAGTTTATCCCAAAGGCACCTGGTGAAAATCTTACAATAGTTAGTTGACCCATTATATCTGCAACCCCCCCCTCCCCAGATCACCACCTCCACTCGCTCCCCAAACCCTGGGCACCTCCACCACCCACTCACTCCCGCCTCCCCCCAAAGCCAAGCGCTCCTGCGTCCCCCCAAAGCGCAGAAACCCCTCACTTCCCAAGCACAACTCAGTGCCACACCCCCCAGCTCTTACCCAGCGATCTTGTTGCGCAGCTTTTTGCTAGGGATGATGGCGATCTCCTCGCACACGCGCTTGTTGGTGTGGAAGTCATTGCCCAGCCGGGTGTAGTACTTCTCAATGATGACCCGGGCGGCCTTTTTCACGGTCTTTGTCCTGACACGTCCCTGGGGGAGAGAAACGATGGAGTTTAGCGGCGGAAGGCGGCAACAAGCAAGTATTAAGGGGGACACAGTCCGGACAATGACACGAACGCAGGACAAGGTAAGCACAGCGAATTTCAGAGGGGCGCTTCACAAGAAGCCATAGGGCAGGCCTTCACGCGGTAAGCGCTGCGATTATGGTCACGAGACCACCATGGCAAGTCAAAAAAAGGTGCAACCCACATAGCAAGTCAAAAGAAAGCAAACAACCTTCTGTAAACCCAAACTAATATAATTGTGCCAAAAGCAAAGATGATGCTTTGGTTTCTATGGGAATGAATTACAAGTTTAATTTCTTATGGGGAGTATGTCAACCAAGTGTTATCTTTACCCTTATCCCCACACTGTGGGACTAGATCCGATAAAGATAAAAAGGGGGAAAATCAACCCAATTCTCACCTCCCCATGTTTACAAGCGAACTTTAAAAATCATTATTGGTGGCACTACCCAGATGTAATGCCTTAACCCCGTCACTGCCATTAGTACACTTTGGCCCTAGGATGGACTGACCCATTAAAACGGAAAGACGAGTACAGAACTCATGACCTGGCCAATCTGAGCCCCTTGAGACGCTGTGCGAAGGTTACAGGGTTTGGTAGGTACAGACCCCCCCCAAACACGGGAAAAGCCTTCACATGATCTCCCTGCATTATCAATGACCGGGCCACTGGCAGAACCACAATCACTTTCGATGCAGGTTTCCACAACAACAGAACACAAGTCAGAGCGAACCCGAAACAACTGCTCCAGAACCGAGAATGGGTGGGTAATGCAGAGGCCAAAACCGCTTTTACAGCAAGGAGGACACTAATCACGCAGAGATGATATACTGTACATTAACCGTGTATCTGCGCCAAGGGTCACCAATGCCAAGTCAGGCCTATGCGGAATCCCGGGATTAAGCATGCTGCTGGGGCCTAACCCCCCATCTGCCTGCAATTATAATAGGCATACATCAGCTTGTATACACACACACTATAAGATATATACGCCTGTCCATGCAACGCCGATATACACAGCTGTACTTTATAATGCAGATACATTATCACTGATATAATGCAGCTGCATCTAACAGGTATACACACACCATAAAATCCAGAGTACACACAGTGGGCATTTGTCTATAGCATATAAACAAAATCATATAAACGAGGACTGAGATAGATCAATAGATCACACACTATATGGTACATAGTATACATACACTAGAGTGGACGTATGTGTAATATATATACACACACACACACACGCACGGGGAGAACAGCACCATATAAACCAGCAGAGTTGTGTATATAGATATATATCCTCCTAATATCACTCAGGGTGCCAATAACGTACACAGCTCAGTGACAACCCAACACAAACATGACAATTACCATCGCAGCACACACCGCCCCACACAGGGGGGGACCCGCAGCACACACCACCCCACACAGGTGGGGACCCGCAGCACACACCGCCCCACACAGGGGGGGACCCAGAAGCCACACACACCACACACAGGGGGGGACCGCACACCACACACCGCCCACAAGAGGGGGGGGGGGACCCGCAGCACACACCGCCCCACAGAGGGGGGGGGGGACCCGCATGCACACCACCGCCCCACACAGGGGGGGACCCGCAGCACACACCACCCCACACAGGGGGGGACCCGCAGCACACAACGGAGATTATCCGGGCTAGGCCGCAATCCCCAGACTCTCCTGAGCGCCCTGCCCAGCCAAGGGCCTGCCTCACCGGCCAACTCCGTACACGCCACCACGAGCTCACCAATCCACCCGAGACCGGGAACCCCACGGAAAACTCTCCCCCCTGAGCCGCAGGCCTCCATGACACCCTGTTCACCCTCCGCCGGCTCCGTCACCGAACAATATGAGGGTCCCGGAGCGGCCTGTGCCGCCCATACTGCCTCCCGCGGGTCGGTAGGGCTTCCAGGCACACCCTGCGGCGATCAGCGGGCCAAGAACGACGGTGCTGGGGAAGGATGGCAACGGATGGCGACAGAGACATAAACAGATCGCGGACCCACCATGTTGGACCAGGCTGGTAGAAGAGAGCAAAGGATGCTGGGAGTGCAGCTATAAAGAGTAGTAAGTGACAGAAGAGGGACCAGCGCCACTGGCGGCCACTAGAGGTCTGGAGGGGAACTGCACGCAGTG
Source organism: Ascaphus truei (assembly GCA_036426205.1). NCBI lineage: Eukaryota > Metazoa > Chordata > Amphibia > Anura > Ascaphidae > Ascaphus > Ascaphus truei. Next base: position 5,533 of record WSYH01004013.1, read on the forward strand.
TGTGTGTGTGTGTGTGTGTGTGTGTGTGTGTGTGTGCGGTGTGTGTGTTGTGTGTGTGGTGTGTGTGTGTGTGTGTGTGTGTGTGTGTGTGTGTGTGTGTGTGTGTGTGTGTGTGTGTTGGTGTGTGTGTGTGTGTGTGTGTGCTTTTGTTTTAAAACAATCATATAAGAAGCAGGGCACAAAGGATTTCTGCAAAAAAAAGTGTGGCGCGTCAGTCAGTGTAAGGGTGTGTGCGAACGTCAGCCAGTGTGTGTGTGCGCAGTTCAGCAAGTGTGTGCGGTCAGTCCGTAGTGTGGTGTGCACGTCAGCCGTGTGTGGTGTGCTGCGCGTTCGTCCGTGTGTGTGTGAGCAGTCAGTGTGGGTGTGTTGTGCGCAACGTCCGTCAGTGTGTGTGTGCGCACAAAAGTCAGTTGGTCGTGTGTCAGTTTGTGCTCACGTCAGTCAGGTGTGTGTGCCCACTTCAGTCAGTGTGGTGCGCATCTGCAGTGGGTGTGCGTGCGTCAGTCAGTGTGTGTGTGCACGCACGGTCAGTCAGTGTGTTGTGGTGGTGCGCAATCAAGCCGTGTATCGTGTGTTGCGGCGCATCAACGGTCAGTGTGTGTGCGTGTGCGCACGTCAGTTCATGTTGTGTGCGTGTGAGTTAGGCAGTTGTGGGTGTGCAGTCAGTCTAGGTGTGTTGGTCGTCAGTGCTTCAGTCAGTTGTGTGTGCACGTCAGTCAGAGTGGTGTGCACGCAGTCAGCGTGTGTGTGCAGTCAGTCAGTGCGTGTGCACGTCAGTCAGTGTGTGGGTGGTGCGCAAGTCAGTCGTGTGTGTGTGTCGATATAACACACGATTGCTGATAGCAGCTCTCACAAACCCAAAATGATTAATGATGATAAATAGTGCACAAAAATAATATAAAATTAATAGTACATTTAAAAAATATATAAATAGTGCATAAATAATATATGGGGCACAAATGTGACAAAACTAAGCTCTTAATGGTGAAACTATAGGTGATGATTTAGAGGAAAAAAACCCACTCAACCCTTAGTGAAGACAGTTTTCAAAAGTCTTCTGCACAAACTTTCTCCACAAGACGGGGGGAGATCGCAATATCGACAGGGGAACGTCAAGTACGTAACCAGGGGAGCATCGAAGTGACGACAGGGAGCGTCGCAAGTAACGTAACAGGGGAGAGGTCGCAGTACCGTAACAGGGGAGCGTCGCAAGTACCGTACCAGGGGAGCGTCGCAAGTACCGAACCAGGGAGCGTCGCAAGATCGAACCAGGGAGCGTCGCAAGTACGTAACAGGGTGGCGGGAGGGGCGCAAGTACCGTAACCAGGGAGCGTCGCAATGTAGTACGTAACCAGGGGAGTGCGTCAAGTAACGTAACCAGGGGAGCGTCGCAAGTGACCGTAACCAGGGTGGTAGCGTCGCAAAAGTACGTTAACCAGGGAGCGTCGCCAAGTACCGTAAACCAGGGGAGCGTCGCAAAGTAAGTAACCAGGGGGGAGGTGCGCAAGTAACGTAAACAGGGAGCGTCGCAAGTACCGTAACCAGGGGATGAGCGTGCGCAAGTACCGTAACCAGTGGGGAGCGTCGAAGTACGTAACAAGGGGAGCTGAGCACGTACCGTACCAGGGGAGCGTCGCAAGTACGTAACCAGGGGGAGCGTCGCCAGTAACGTAACCAGGGGGAGGTCGCAAGAGTCGTAACCAGGGGAGCGTGCAATTTAACGTAACCAGGGGGCGTCGAACATAGTTACGTAACCAGGGGAGCGTCGCAAGTACCGTAACCAGGGGGGCGTCGCAAGTACACGGTAACAAGGGGAGCGTCGCAATTACCGTACCCAGGGTGCCGCGCAAGTACGTAACCAGGGGAGCGGGCTGTAGCAAGTACCCGTAACCAGGGGAGCGTCGCGAGCGTAACGTAAACCAGGGAGCGTCGCAAGTACCGTAACCAGGGGGCGTCGCAAGTATGTACCGTACCCAGGGGGAGCGTGCCAAGTACCGTTAACAGGGGGAGCGTTGAGTACCGTAACCGTGGGAGAGTCGCAAGTAACCGTAACCAGGGGTAGCGTCGCAAAGTACCTAACCAGGGGAGCTGTCGCTAGTACCGTAACCGGGGAGCGTCGCAAAGTACCGTAACCAGGGGAGCGTTCGCGACAGTACGTAAACCAGGGGGCAGCGTCGTCGCAAGTACCGTAACCAGGGAGCGTGAAGTGACGTAAACGGTGGAGCGACGACAAATCGTACCGTAACCAGGGGGAGCGCGAAAGTACCGTAACCAGGGGAGCGTCGCAAGTACCGTAACCAGGGGTAGCGTCGCAAGTACCTAAATGGGTGTAGCGTCGAAAGTACCGTAACAGGGGAGCGTCGCAAGTACCGTAACAGGGGAAGTCGCAAGTACGAAGCAGGGAGCGTCGCAAGACGTAACCAGGGGAGCGTCGCAATATAAAGTACCGTAACCAGGGGAGTCGCAATGAAGAGAACCTAACCAGGGGAGTCGTCGCATAGTATCGTAACCCAGGGGGGAGGTGCAAGTAACGTAACCAGTGGGAGTGCAAGTACCGTAACCAGGGGACGTCGCCAGTACCGTAACAAGGGGGAGTGTCGCAAGTACGTAACCGGAAGCGGGTACGTAGGGGAGCGTGCAAGTAACGTAACCCGGGGAGCGTGCAAGTACGTAACATCAGCGGGGAGGAGTCGCAGTTCACCGTGAAACCAGGGGGGAGCGTAGCAAAAGTACGTAACCAGGGGCAGGTCGCAAGTAACGTAACCAGGGGAGCGTCGCAAACCGTAACCAGGGGGAGCGTCCAAGTACCGTAACCGGGGACGTGCGCAAGTACCGTAACCAGGGGAGCGTTCGCAAAGTACCGTAACCAGGGGTAGCGTCGCAAGTACCGTAACCAGGGGAGCGTCGCAAGTACAGTAACAGGGGAGCGTCGCAGTACCGTAACAGGGGGAGTGCGTCGCAAGAACGGAACGGGGAGCGTCGCAAGTACCGAACCAGGGGCAGCGTCGCAAGTATGTAAACAGGGGAGCGTCGCAAGTAACGTAACCAGGGGAGCGTCGCAAGTATCGTAAACCAGGGGAGCGTCGTCAAAAGTAAGTAACCGGGGAGCGTTCGCATAAGTACGAACAAGGGGAGCGTCGCAAGTATCGCGTAAACCAGGGGAGCGTCGCAAGTACCGTAACCAGGGGAGCGTCGCAAGTACCGTAACCAGGGGGGAGCGTCGCAAGTACCAGTAACCAGGGGAGCGTCGCAAAGTACCGTAACCAGGGGAGCGTCGCAAGTACCGTAACCAGAGGGGAGCGCGCAAGTTACCGTAACCAGGGGAGCGTCGCAAGTACCGTAACACAGGGGAGCGTCGCAAGACCGTAACCAAGTGGGACGCGTGCAAAGTACCGTAACCAGGGGAGCGTCGCAAGTAAGTACCGGAACAAGGGGAGCGTCGCAAGTACCGTAACCAGGGGAGAGTCGCAAGTACCGTTACCAGGGGGCGTCGCAAGTACCGTAACCAGGGGAGCGTCGCAAGAGTACCGTAACCAGGGGAGCGTCGCAAGTACGTAAAAATAAAGAAAATCACGATAGTGTAGTTAATGTAACAAAAAATATAGCAATAAATGGTCTCGCAAATGGCTGCTCAACCAATAGAGTAGAGATATCAGGACAGTCATCCAACTCAAGGGGTGGATGTTTCCGGGTGTGCAGCACACAGCAGCAGCCACTCTCAAATGGAAAAGAACAAACCAATGTGTAGAACGAAAAATCATTACCACACGGGGAAATACAATTGAAGGATTACACTTAAGAAGATTTCAAGCGCAGTGTTATACATGTAGCAGGTGGCCAGCGGGTCGCGATCTCCCCTGTGTACCGCACTGCTCTCGAAATGCTTCCGCATCCACACCGGGGGTCACTACGTAACTCCGGTGGGCTGGAACCCCGGACTCGGTGGTGCAGAGAGCGCTTGTGTCTCTTTGTTTCTCTCACAGATCCCTTGCTGAAACACTCGCCGTTGGTCAGCAAGGCTTCGTCATGTTGTGTGGTGTGCGAACGTCAGTCAGTGTGTGTTGTGTGGGTGTTGGCACGTACAGCATTGTTGTAGGCGCAAGTCGTAAGGTGTGTGTGCGCACGTCAGTCAGTGTGTGTGTGCGCACGTCAGTCAGTGTGTGTGTGCACATGTCAGTGTGTGTGTGTGTGTGCACGTCAGTCAGTGTGTGTGTGTGCGCACGTCAGTCAGTGTGTGTGTGCGCGTCAGTCAGTGTTTGTGTGCACATCAGTCAGTGTGTGTGTGCATCAGTCAGTATGTGTCTGCGCGCACGTCAGTCAGTGTGTGTGTTCGCACAACAGTCAGTGTGTGTGTGCGCGTCAGTCAGTGTGTGTGTGCGCACATCGGTCAGTGTATGTGTGTCTGCGCACGTCAGTCAGTGTGTGTGCGCACATCAGTCAGTGTTTGTGGGCGTCAGTCAGTGTGTGTGTGCGTGTCAGTGTGTGTGTGTGCGCGTCAGTGTGTGTGTCTGTGTGTGGGTGTGCGTCAGTGTGTGTGTGCGCACGTCAGTCAGTGTGTGTGCGCGTCAGTGTGTGTGTGTGGGTGCGTGCACGTCAGTCAGTGTGTGTGTGCGCACGTCAGTCAGTGTGTGTGTGTGCGCACATCAGTCAGTGTGTGTGTGCGCACGTCAGTCAGTGTGTGCGCACAACAGTCAGTGTGTGCGCACAACAGTCAGTGTGTGTGTGTGTGTGTGCGCACGTCAGTCACTGTGTGTGTGCGCACGTCAGTCAGTGTGTGTGTGCGCGCACGTCAGTCAGTGTGTGTGTGTGTGTGTGCGCACGTCAGTCACTGTGTGTGTGCGCACGTCAGTCAGTGTGTGTGTGCGCGCACGTCAGTCAGTGTGTGTATGCGCACGTCAGTCAGTTTGTGTGTGCGTCAGTGTGTGTGTGTGCGCGTCAGTGTGTGTGTGCGTGGGTGCGCGCACGTCAGTCAGTGTGTGTGCGCCAGTCAGTGTCGGGAATCGCCAAAATCCTAGTAAGATGACCTCACTTTGAACATTGTCTGCCTTCCTCCCCAAACACCAACCAGGTGACACCTTCAAGGCCACCGCTCGGCCTTTCTGGACTCTGGGTCAGGTGGGAATTTTATCGACCAGGGATTTGCGGAAAATAATACAATTCCTTTGGCGCGCAAAAGTCACCCAATTGACCTGAAGGCTATTGATGGCCGACCTTTACATCCCGCCTTTATTTCTTTCCAAACTGTCCCCTTTCAATTGCAGACCGGAGAGGACCACAACGTGTCGATCCAACTACTGTAGACGTCATTCAACGGCACAACCCTCGGAACGACTGGACAGTGGCACAATCATTTAAATGGAATTCCTACTGCTCCCAGAATTGCTCCTTACCATCCAAAGCCCTATGCGGGGCCTCCATACCTGAACAGGTAACCTCTCTTCTACCCAAGGTTTATTCCGAATCTCAGGATGTTTTCAACAAAGCTCAATTCGAGGGGTTGCCACCTCACCATCCATTCGATTGTCCCATCAACCTATTACCTGGTTCTGTTCCTCCACGAGGATGCTCCTACCCATTATCACCTCCAGAGACCAAAGCCATGAAGGAGTACATCCAGGAGACTCTACAGAGAGGTTTTATCCAGAAATCCTCGTCTCCGGCAGGTGCAGGGTTTTTCTTTGTTAAAAAGAAGGATGGATATCTCAGACCGTGTATTGACTATTGGGGTCTTAATAAAATCACTATTAAAAAACAGTATCCTTTACCCCTAAATACCGAACTTTTGACAGGCTGCAGGGTTCCACCATTTTTACCAAGTTAGACTTACGGGGAGCTTACAACCTGGTAAGAATCCGACAAGGGGATTAGTGGAAAACATCCTTTAATACTCGGGACAGTCATTATGAATATCTGATCATGTCGTTTGGACTGTGTAACGCTCCCGCAGTATTCCAGGATTTTGTCAACAAAGTTTTTAGGGATCTTCTCGACCAATTAGTCATTGTATATTTGGATGACATACTTATCTTCTCTAAAACCATACGTGATCATCCTGGCCATGTCAAACAGGTACTTCAACGTCTCCGACAGAATCACCTTTTCGCAAAATTGAAGAAATGTCAGTTTCACCAAACCACAATGTCCTTCCTAGGCTACATCATCTCCGACACCGGCCTAGCAATGGATCCAGCCAAGGTAAAAGTGCTATTAGATTGGCCTCGGCCCACAACCCTGAAAGCCGTACAACGGTTCCTGGGCTTTGCCAACTATTATCGTAGGTTCATACAGAACTTCTCTTCCATAGTGGCGCCCATTATGGCAGTGACGCAGAAAGGAGCCGTCTCGGCGCTGGGGCCTCCGGCGGCCATCCACGCTTTTGAGAAGTTAAAAAATTTCTTCGTCGCAGCTCCGGTGCTCGTGCACCCCGATCCAGGATTACGCTTTACCCTTGAGGTGGACGCTTCAGATGTCGGGGCTGGAGCTGTATTAACCCAAAGGAAGTCTCTGCAAGCCAAATTGCACCCTTGTGCCTTCTTTTCCAAAAAATCTCATCTGCCGAACAGAACTACGACATAAGCAATCGGGAACTGTTGGCCATCAAAATGGCGTTGTAAGGATGGCGACATTTACTCGAGGGCATCAAAAATCCGGTTACTATTCTTACAGATCGCAAGAATCTCCTCTACATTGAAGGCGCCCGCCGCTTCGATCACGACAAGCACGGTGGTCCCTTTTCTTCTCCCGCTTTAATTTCAATATTTCTTATATACCCGGTTCTAAAAACGTGAAGGCAGACGCCCTCTCCCATCAATTTCTTGTAGAAGACAAAGCCAAAGATCGACAGGAAACCATACTCCCTCCACCATGTATAATCTCTGCCAATACTTTTGACTCGTTGGAAGACATCGCGCAAGGCCAGTCTAATGTTCCAGAAGGTCTCCATGTTCCAGAGGAACGTCTCTTCACCACACCAGCACATCGTAGAAAGGTTCTGGAATGGGGCCACTCTTCTAAAAGCTCCAGACATCCGGGCATTAAGAGAACCATTGATCTTCTGGAACTGACCTTTTGGTGGCCAAGCATGCGTAAAGACATAAAAGGATTTGTTTCCACATGACCCACCTGTGCCCAGAACAAGAGGTGCTGCAACAGGCCTCCTGACTTTCTGCAACCACTCCGGATTCCGGATCGCCCATGGACTCACCTCTCCATGGATTTCATCACGGAACTACCGGTGTCCAAAGGTAGGAACACCATTCTGGTGGTGGTCGGTCGATTTTAAAAACAGGCCCACTTCATACTCCTCAAACTATCATAAATATTTAATAAGGAGGTGTTCCATCTCCATGGAGTTCCCCAGGTCATTGTGTCAGATCAAGGCTTCCAATTTATCTCGAAGTTTTGGAGGGACTTCTGCAAGCAACACGGGATCTCTCTGCACTTTTCCTCTGGTTATCACCCTCAGACTAATGGTCAGAGGGAAAGAACGAATCAATCACTTGAACAGTTCATCCGTTACTTCATTTCAGAAACCCAAGACAACTGAACGGACCTTTTGCCCTGGGCCGAGGTTTCCCATAATAATGTTCGCAACGAGTCAACCCAAGACTCCCCGTTCTTTACCAACTTCGGTTTTCACCCCTCAGCTCTCCCTACTGCAGGACCCAGGTCCGGGGTACCAGCAGCAGATAACAGGATTCAGCATCTTCAAGAGTCCTGGGCAAAAATTCAGAAGAATCTCCATAAGGCAGTCTCTATGCAGAAAAAACAGACTGACCGACAACGTTGCGAAACACCTACGTACAACCAAGACAAAAGGTATGGTTGTCCACAAAAAACATCCGATTGAAGGTCCCCACAGCAAAGTTGGCACCGATGTATATTGGCCCATTTCCCGTTGTCGAGAAAATCAATCCGGTGGCCTACCGGCTACGGTTGCCAGCATCTATGAAAATCCCCTCAGTGTTCCATTCGTCACTACTCAAGCCCTTCATACAGGACCCTCAGTCTCTGGCTTCGGTGTCCCCTCTTGGCTGAGGGACAACAGGAATTTGAAGTTCAAACCATCTTGGACTCCAGGCTCACCCGAGGAACGTTCATGGATCCCAAAGGATCAACTACATTGTAGAGGGAGAAAGGGGGTGGCCCGGTATTAAAGGGGTTGCACCCCATATGGCCATCCGCTGACCTCACCAGAGAGACAAGGGTTTAACTGGACTGCGGTCCAGGGATGAGGTTTGCACCTTGTTATTTGGAAGAACGGAGGAGGAGACCGTGCAGGAGTGTACCGAGCGGCTGAGGCTGGGCCATTTTATCTGACATTTTATCTGACATCAAGTGTGAGTGTAGTCCTTGTGTTTGCTTTATTTCATTTTTATTTCATTGTGTCTTATTTTATTGTATTTCATTGTGTCATAGATTGTTCTATACATTTTATGGTTCACCACATGTTTGCATTTCATATGCTTATGTCTCCACTGTATACCCATTAAAGACCTTTTTTATTGTTGTTAACCCTTGTTGGCATACACTCCTTTTGGTCATCTGGGAAACGGGGAGAGGAGACACTCACACACTACACCCATCGGGGGATAATTCTGCTGAGACAACCCAGACACCATCCATACAGGACATCACCCTCTGAGGACAAGGACTCACATCAGGCCGTGTGAGTTTTATGTATATTGAGACTCCAGCATATGAGTCTGTAATAAATCCACTACAGTCAGCGTTGAGGGAGAGACACCACACAAGCCCGTGTGAGTCACTGAATCCATAATTTTATGTATTCTTTGATTAGTTAAAGTGGAAAACCAATTATCAACCCCTCCAGCATTATCCTCCTCCTTGCTTCCACCCCCTGTCCTTCCCCCTTTCCCCCCCCCCCCTCTTCCCCCATCCCCCACATGTGTATCTAATACACTGAGATTTTAATTCTTTTTTATCCCTATTTCATTCGGTTCCATCGACATCGGGAGGCCCATGAGGTTTGCGCTGACTATCTTCACACTACAACTGCCACGCTAAGAAGGAGACGGGATTCCCTTCTCCGAAGTCAAGCAGCAACCAGGAAATCATCAAAAAAGGGCCAGTATATATTTTTATATACTCTTTTACACTTCGTACACAATCACATATCTATATTCCAATTTATTTGAATAGCTTAGGCGTTGCAGCACTTTCTCCGCCACAAATCATAGGGAGCGCCCCAGTTCAAACAACCTCCTTGCACCTTGTTATACCTTGAAAATGTATTTTCCCCTGTTCCCATGTTTTCATTATAAGCATGTATTTTAATGTTTTAAAGTGCATTTCTGTATCTCCAGTTCTGGAGGTCGCAGAAAGTTCATATTTGGCCAATATGTGGAGTCACTGTAGGCATTAAAAACTGGCAAAAGTCGACCCACTGAGCCCACCAGAATGGAACTTATTAATATGTGTGAGATATTAAGTGTATATGTATTTTATTTGGATCTGTTCTGAAAATGCAGAAGCCATTGCTAGGCTAATAAGTCATGAAGGGCAGACGGCTGAGTAGCCTAAGCACGGTGATCAAAAAGTAACTGCCTTGATTGTACCCAATGTCTAGGGATTTAAGTATTAGTCAATCAACAAACTCTGCCAGCTAATGTTACCTGAGGGCATGGGTTAGTCGTTAGTCTGTTAGTCTCCACGTTAGGGAGTGGATAAGATAATTGTTCACCATAGGCTGTATTCAATGTTAAGAATAGGGTTGCACAGGTAATAAAACTGTGTCAACCCTACAGTTTTTAGTTGTGCTGGATTGCTGGAGTTGTGCTTCTGATTCCATCTTGAAGGTCACTGGACTGCGGGAGAATTGCTATTGGATATTCTCGATTCCCCAACCTAAGTAAGTGTTATCTTCTTGCCTGTTAATTGTACTATATTGCTGTGTTCACCTTATTTAAGGAATAAATTATATTTTATTAACTAGCCTCGTTCAGTTCAACCAGTATTTGGTGTTCATTATATCTTGTCATAAGCTACCGTGACAAGCTCTATAATTAACTGGTGGCAAGCGGTGGGATCTGAACTGAACCTGTATTACAGTGTACGGTAATTACCCTGTAATATAGTGGGAACTTGAAGAGAATTGCGAGTTCCTGGGACTAAAGATATTGAACACACAGTAGTGCAACAGTTAACACAAGTTGTAACACCACCTCACTGCTGCGACTGAACCATGAGAGAGGCTGAAGGCTCATCCAACATGTGGACCCGAGCTCAGCTGAAGGACAAGTGCCGTGAATATGGACTGCCCTATGAGAACCAAGAGGTCGCAGACATGGTTGATGCAATCGTGACTATGAAGCCCGGCTTGCAGAGCCTCAGGATATGGCTCAGCTTGCCCTTTTACAGCCACCCGGAGATCAGGGAAGGAACCCAGTGCCGGGGCAGCGTAATCTCGGGGAGGGAACGAGTGCACCTCCCGGGAGCAGTGCAACAGGAGGGGTACTGGTTGCTGCGGCTACCAGTCCGTTCACCCCTGAAATGTTGACACTGATTACTGCGTGGGGAGACAGAGGGACACCGGAGGAACGGCTGCAGTTTATCACTATGGAAGTGAACAGACCCGCTTATTGCCCCCCTGTCCAACCCAACACAGATGAACTCAAACTGGACCAGCACAGTCTCACCAAGTTCGTGGAAGGCACTGACCAGATTGACAGTTTCTTAAAGAACTTTGAAACGCAGTGCCGGCGGTACAAAGTGCTTCCCCAGCATAGGGTTGCACGTTTGGACCCCTTACTGTCCGGATTGGCTAAGCAGACAATGATGGCGCTTCAAGATGAGTATGCTGATGACTACGAACACCTGAAAGAACTGTTATTGTTTCAGTACGGTTTTACCCCTGAAGCCTACCGGGGTAAATTCCGGCAGGAAGAGAGGCAGCCCCAGGAGTCCTATGTTACCTACGTGACCCGCATGGCTTTGTACGGGATACGCTGGGTGGAGGGCTATGAGGCACGGACTTACCAACGCCTGCTGGACCTCATCTTTCAGGAGCAGCTCATGCAGCAGTGCCCGCCGGCGGTCAGGGCTTGGGTGTACGACAAGAAGCCCAAGACTTACCAGGAGGCGGCAAGGCTTGCAGACGACTATGTGGCCAGCCGAGCCCTGATGACCGCCAAACCAATAGCTAAGGCGGCGGCTCCGGTCAGAAAGTCTGCCAATACCCCCCAATGGACTCAGAGGCCGCCTGCGGGCAGCAGTCCACCGAAGGCAGGGGAGCTCCGGCACGAGCGCCGGTGCTACAACTGCAACCGCCCTGGTCACATCAGACCAGATTGCCCGGAACCCCTGCGTTCCGGCGGACCCCATCAGGGGCAACGCACCCCAGCTGCGAAGCCGGTATCCCGCGTGCGGGTGGCTTCCACCACAGACTCCGGACCGGTCCTGGAGACAACTCCCAGCGAGACGTCCCATGCCACACCTGTCCCGGTTTCATCGGTGCCTACAGCCAGGAGCGGAGGACATCTCAGCGCGGACCTGCAGCAGAAGAACGGCCGGAGCAGACATCTCACCCCGGTCACAGTCGTTGACCGGCAAGCAGTCGGCTTGCTGGATTCAGGAGCTGCAGTGACCCTGGTCCGACCTGATATGGTCCGGCCAGAGGAATTGATCCCAGGCCATGGGATACAGATCACTGTGGCCGAAGGAGAGCCACGTTTCCTGCAAGTGGCCAGAATCTTTTTGGATTGGGGGGAGGGCCAGGGTGTGCGGGAGGTGGGGTTTTTACCCGGTTTGGATGCCGATGTTCTTCTTGGCAATGATCTGGGACCGATGACCTGCACCTATGACCGAGTGCCCAAGCCCGCTGCAGTGGCGGCGGTTACCCGGAGCCAGACAGCGGCAATGGCGGCGGCGCCAGTCCCCCAGCCTATGGGACCAACGTTAGCGGAGGGCGCAGAGGAGCCCGGGGAGGTAAGCCAGGATCAGTTGCAACCACAGACTGACTTACTGTTCCCTCTCACCCTTCCCCATTCACCTGACAATGACATGACTGGGGGGTGGCCAGAATTAGGAGCCCAGTTTAGGGAGGCAGTGAAGGCAGACCCTACACTGGCCGGCGTGAGACTTCGGGCGTCCGAATCTCAGGCAGGGGAGGGCACTGAGCGCTGCCTATGGTATAAGGGACTCCTGTATAGAGAAGAAGGTAACCCAGGGATAGAGGAGGGATTGACCGGTAAGCGACAGCTAGTAGTGCCCCAGGGGTACCGACAGCAACTGTTACGGGTAGCTCACTCTATTCCGTTAGCGGGACATCAGGGGGTCACTAGGACGCGAGCCCGGTTATTGCAGCGTTACTACTGGCCGGGGGCATCTCGAGATGTGGGCAATTTCTGCCGCTCTTGTGATGCCTGCCAGCGAGTGGGTAAGGCGGGCGACCGTGTGAAGGCACCCCTGAAACCCCTACCGATAATAGGGGAACCCTTCCAGAAAGTAGCGATGGATCTTATAGGACCCCTTATGATTCCTAGCAGGTCAGGGAAGCGCTACATCCTCACGGTGGTGGATTTTGCCACCCGGTACCCTGAGGCGGTAGCGCTTGGCAACATAGATGCCAAGACAGTAGCAGCAGCTTTGCTGAACATTTTTGCTAGGGTAGGTTTCCCTAGTGAGGTCCTAACCGATCAGGGGTCGCAGTTCATGAGTGAACTGTTACATTGTCTCTGGGATGCATGCGGTGTACAGCACCAGCGCACTACCCCTTACCATCCCCAGACAAACGGATTATGTGAGAGGTTTAACGGGACCCTGAAGCAGATGCTTCGGACCTTTATAGAGGCGGAGGGGAAAGACTGGGAGATTCATTTACAGCACTTGCTGTTTGCCTACCGAGAGGTACCCCAGGAATCTACAGGCTTCTCCCCCTTCGAGCTACTATATGGCCACAGGGTACGTGGACCTCTGGACCTATTCCGTGAGGGATGGGAAGGGGAGACTACTGCTACTGATGCTTCAGTGATCCAGTATGTAGTAGATCTCCGAGATGCTCATGGGGGTGGCCCAGGACCACCTCAGGGCCGCTCAGACCAAGCAAAAGCAATGGTATGACCGGAATGCCCGTAGCAGAGAATTCATCCCAGATCAGCAGGTGCTTGTTCTCAAACCCACTCGGAGAACAAGCTGATGGCTGCCTGGTCGGGACTGTACCCGGTTATCCGAAAGGTGAATGAGTGCAACTATGTTGTACAGTTAGAGCCTGAGAGGCACAAGACATATCACATTAACATGTTGAAAGAGTACAGAGCACCGAGTATGAGAGCAGTAATGGCCATTTGTAGCCCACTGCTGGAGGATGCGGCGAGCAATGCTCTGCCTGATCTCCTAGGGGAGGCAAGGCAGGGACACACTGTGGAGCAGGTGAAGATAGGGGCACAGTTAAGTGCTAGGCAGAAGGGAGAAGCCAGGGACATGCTAGCTCAGTATAGCGCCCTCTTCACTGACATGCCAGGGACCACACATCTCACAAAACACCCAGTGCTCACAGGGGACCTGCGGCCTCTGCATAAGCACGCTTATAGAGTGTCAGCAGAGGTCAAGACCAGTATGGAGAAGGAGATAGAGGAGATGCTGACCCTAGGGGTTATTACTCCGTCCCAGAGCCCTTGGGCAAGTCCAGTAGTCCTAGTTCCTAAGAAGGACAAGACCACCCGGTTTTGTGTGGACTAACGCTGGGACGGTGACAGATGCTTACCCCATGCCCCGCATGGATGAGTTACTAGATGAACTCGCGGGGGCAAAGTATCTGACCACTATGGATTTGAGCAAAGGCTATTGGCAAATCCCCCTGACCCTGGAGGCTAGGGAGAAGTCAGCATTCATCACTCCAAGTGGCCTCTATGAGTTTTTAGTGATGCCATTTGGGATGAAGAATGCCCCGGCTACCTTCCAACGCCTGGTCAATAGGTTACTGGAAGGGATGCAGAGCTATGCCAGGGCTTACTTAGATGACATTGCTGTCTTTAGTAATTCCTGGGACTCCCATTTAGGACATGTAGCTGCGGGGCTGGATAGGATCAGGGAGGCTGGGCTTACCTTGAAACCCACTAAGTGTATGGTAGGGATGGCAGAGGTCCTGTACTTAGGGCACAGGGTGGGTGGAGGGCACCACAAACCAGAGCGAGCCAAGGTAGAAGCCATAGTTCAGTGGCCTGTTCCAAAAACCAAGAAACAGGTCATGGCATTTTTGGGCACCGCGGGGTACTATAGGAAGTTTGTCCCACAGTACAGCGCCGTGGCCAAACCCCTGACTGATTTGACTAAGAAGCAACTGCCTGTGCTTATCACCTGGACTCCTGCCTGTGAAACTGCTTTCCAGGCACTGAAAACTGCGCTTGCTGGGGCCCCCATACTGGCTGCCCCAGACTATACCAAACATTTCCTCATACTGACTGATGCCTCAGACTATGGCATTGGGGCTGTGTTGAGCCAAGTGGGGGACGACGGTAGAGAGCACCCTGTGGTGTACCTCAGCCGAAAACTACTTCCCAGAGAGGTGGCCTATGCCACCATTGAGAAAGAGTGCTTGGCCATTGTGTGGGCACTCAAAAAACTCCAGCCCTATGTGTATGGAAGGGCTTTCACGGTCCTCACAGACCACAACCCCCTGAGTTGGCTGCAGAGGGCATCAGGGGAGAATGCCAAGTTGCTAAGGTGGAGCTTGGCCTTGCAAGAGTTTGAGTTTACGATTCAGCACAAAAAGGGTAGTGAAAACAGCAATGCTGATGGACTTTCACGTCAGGACTATCCCTCTGAGACTGAGTTAGTTAAGGGTGCCAGCAATGCCCCACTCCCTGTTAGGGCCAGTGGGCCACAGGTCACCCATTAAGAAGGGGAAGTGTAGAGGGAGAAAGGTGGTGGCCCGGTATTAAAGGGGTTGCACCCTATATGGCCATGCCCTGACCTCACCAGAGACAAGGGGTTAACTGGACTGCGGTCCAGGGATGAGGTTTGCACCTTGTTATACCTTGAAAATGTATGTTCCCCTGTTCCCATGTTTTCATTATAAGCATGTATTTTAATGTTTTAAAGTGCATTTCTGTATCTCCAGTTCTGGAGGTCGCAGAGTTCATATTTGGCCAATATGTGGAGTCACTGTAGGCATTAAAAACTGGCAAAGGTCGACCCACTGAGCCCACCAGAATGGAACTTATTAATATGTGTAGATATTAAAGTGTATATGTATTTTATTTTGGATCTGTTCTGAAAATGCAGACGCCATTTGCTAGGCTAATAAGTCATGAAGGGCAGACGGCTGAGTAGCCTAAGCACGGTGATCAAAAAGTAACTGCCTTGATTGTTACCCAATGTCTAGGGATTAAGTATTAGTCAATCAACAAACTCTGCCAGTCTAATTGTTACCTGGGGGCATGGGTTAGTGTGTTAGTCTGTTAGTCTCCACGTTAGGGAGTGGATACAGATAATTGTTCACCAATAGGCTGTATTCAATGTTAAGAATAGGGTTGCACAGGTATATAAACTGTGTCAACCCTACAGTTTTTAGTTGTGCTGGATTGCTGGAGTTGTGCTTCTGATTCCATCTTGAAGGTCACTGGACTGCGGGAGAATTGCTATTGGATACTTCTCGATTCCCCAACCCTAAGTAAGTGTTATCTTCTTGCCTGTTAATTGTACTATATTGCTGTGTTCACCTTATTTAAGGAATAAATTATATTTTATTATATCTAAGCCTCGTTCAGTTCAACCCAGATATTTGGTGTTCATTATATCTTGTCATAAGCTACCGTGACATACATGCCCCAAGACTTGTTCGGGCTTTTCACCGAAATTTCCCTCCAAGCCATCCCTGGGATGCCCGGAGGTCGCCCCTGAAGGGGGGGGGGGGGGTGGTACTGTGAGGATTGGGCTTCGGCTCCGCTCCCGTGACGCGTCCTGTGACAAGACGGGTAACGCATGTCGCGCTGCCAGGTCGGGGGACACCGCACGCACCGTATACAGGCTCCGCCCCAGTGGCACGCCCCACGACGAGACGCACGACGCACGCTGCACTACCAAGACAGGAGACACCGCATCCACCACGCTTAGGCTCAACCCCGTGACGTCATGGGTGATGCGCATCGCACCAAAGCTACACGCAGGCCCCGCACTGCTCTTAGAAATCTGAGAAGTCGATCTCTCCTATCCTAGACCACGGCTTGTACCACGACCACTCTGACATCTCCTACCCTGACCCGGCTACACGACCTTCACTCTGCACTCCGGGCTTGGTTGCTCGGTTGCAGGTCGCTGGTTACCAACATCCCCACCTCAGCCTCGCGGTCCTGTCCTGTTTGTGGTGAGCACCCGTTACATCATTGGCCTCGTCTTCCGATTCACCGACGGCGGTCACTTCCGTAGGATTGTCCCTTTTGGAGCAGCTTACCGGAGCGGCAGCAGAACGCACCTCGCAGTCCGCAGGTGGTGCTTCTCAGTGGGGCTCTGACGGTATACTGCTTGGCACTGGCGTTGCGGCGGAGACGGTAGAGCACAGCTCCGGCGGTGTGGTGGCATCGGGCATGTTCCAGAAGGCACTCACCCAGGCAGTAGGGCCCAGAAAGGAACCTTCTTTGCGCCCCACATGGCGCACCGAATGGAGCTCCATGGTAAAGTCCGTTTGTGGGTAATCCACAACCATTTGCAGGCCAGGATAAAACAGTTCATATACCATGGCTAGGTAATGATTGGTGGCATCGCCTGCGGATCCCTGAGCCAGCGCTGTCAGCTTGCGCACTACAGTGTATAGCGCCCGCAGCTCTTCCGTGCTCATGGTGGGGTTAGGCCAGTAGATCTCCTCTTGTTTAGGCCGCATGAAGGGTACACGAAAGATCGGGCAACTCCCCATCTCCTGGAGCTGTCCACCCGGATGGTTGCATAGAGGGCAAACTCCCAGCTAGAGAGTCCCATCTTTGTCCTTGATCTCCAGGACTCCTCCGGTCAGCTCATACACTTGATCGATTTCTTCCATAGTGGAGCAAGTAAAGCAGCTCTGCATACATGACTGTAGCTAGTGAAGTACACGTGCATCTGGCTCCTCACATGCTGTTTCCTCCGTTTGGGCACACCCAGCAGCTCCTCCCCCTGGTGAACGTGATCATCCAATCCTGGAAGAAGGGGGTGCGGTTTCGGCAGTCCGCGCCAATTCTGCAAACTGAATGCCAGCCAAAGCTTGCGACTCCAGACAACCTTTTGCAAATAACCGCGCGGCTTCCCGGGTGTGGCGGGAATCGCCATTTTGTAATCCACACTGCTATAGGTATTTTCTCTGTGGGGAAGCATCCCCTGGCAGGCAAAACCCCCGAGAAGCCCCGTGTTACACTTGTGACAAACAGTCCAGTTCTCTGCCATATTTCGTGCTCGAAACTTGCTACTAGTAAAGTGGTAACTCCTCAAACGGAAAGATCTGGGCAACCTTGACCTACAATCACGATCCCCCCTTCTTCGGATGATACCGATCATTATTCTTACAACACCCTGTCTGAATCCTGACACCATAGTCCATTTCTAGTGCGCTTGAGCCCTAGGCAATCAAGACACCCCTCCCGGGGGCCCTATGTGCCAGCCCGCAGGGTGACTTAGAACAGGACCATGTAGCTTCTTGTCCCAACCAAAACATCCTTTAGAGCAGTGCAGGCTGCAGTTCTTGGTAGATATGATAATTCCCTTGACACCACACTTGGCTCCCTCACGTCCTTCAGTTCTGGAGCTGAAAAATGCACTTTCTATGGTTTCTTCTGCTGGTAAACCTGTCCTGTGAGAATGCATCTCAATAATCTCAGCAGCGCCTCCATTTGTAGCCCCTTTACCCCAACCCTAAGGCTTGTTATATAGTGTGTGCGGCCATGCGCGTGCACGTGCCAGTGCAAATGCGCGTGCACGTGCCGCATGCTTTTTGTGTGTATGCTGAGCTGTGAGCTGGTACTGTGTGTGTGTGTGTGTGTGTGTGTGTGTGTTTATGTGTGTGTGTGTATATGTGTAATTTATTATTTAAAAAAAAAACACTTTGGTAAAAATAAAATATTTATTAACATTGTGCAGACACATGCAGATACACACATACATACACACATACACACACATATATAAATACATACACATGCATACATACACACACACACATACATTTCAGCGCCGGTTAGCGGTGCAAAAAGATTATTTTCCCCGTCTTCCCCGCTGTCGGCCGGATGCACGCTCACTGCCGTGTGCGCACGCGGCCCTTGTATAGAAGTGCTGACTAACCTCAGCCATCTATAAGTGCCGCGCACGCGCACGGCTACTATATAACAGCACTAAGTGAGATTCGGTCTGCTACTAATGTCTTTGGTGTAGAATGGTGCATACCTGTGAGGTAACAGGAGGGCTGAGCACTTCCGCGTTGGTGTGGGGATCATCAGGACAGGGTTTACAGGGTACCTTTGCCTCCAGTCAGTGTGAATCCTCTGGATAGTAGGAGAGTAGGTCCAGACTGACATCTTTCTTTAGCCCAAGACAGTGAATCACACTTGCATATGGTTCCATGGTATTTATAGCATTGGTTAAGATCTTATATCAGGTACATCTCTTTTCTTGCTTCCCCTTCAGAAGGTCACTTGAAGCCCATCCAAGTTTCCTCCTGCATGGTGCTCCTCCTAATGCCCCCATATGGGACACAGGGAAGTTGTTGCTCACTCCACAGGGGGAGGAAAGAGACACACCCACTTTTGGGAGAGAGACAGTTTATATACCCTGGGGTTGGGCTTGTAACCTTGCCCCATAACAGGGCAGGTCTGATGCTGACAGGTCATCAGAATCCAGCATGTGACCCAGACAGTACATCCCCCAGGCTGACACTCTCTGGCTGTTGCTTGGCCCGCCCTTAGATACAGTTACTGCATCTATGGCTGCAATAGCAAACAAGGACTTTCGGGAGGAATTAACCCATCCACTGCCTATACCTAACAGGGCTTACACTGGTAGGGCCCAGGGAAATAAGTAGCGTCCGGAGTCTAGGCTATACATACAAAAATACACCCCAATACATATAAAAATACACCCCCAATACATATAAAAATACACCCCCAATATATATATTGTGACAGAGTCACTGACTCAGTAGGCTGTGACAGTAAAAGAGAGGCTGCAGCCAGATCACTGAGTGTTAATCTCCACAGACAGAGAAAGCACAGCTGAGGACTGATTAAACAGGGGCTGAACTCATGAGTGAAACATATGCTTTAAAAAGCAGGAAGTTGCTCACACAAGGTGAGCTTGTTTTTCCATAGGAAGGTGGAGAGAACTCTCCTGGCTTGGAAGCCGTAGCAGCTGCTGCTACTCTGGTCCCCAGTCCTGCGAGGAGCTTTGCTGCTGGGACCAGCTGGGACCCCAACCCAGGATAAAGATAAACATTGCTGCGAGGCTGGACAAAGCCTGCTCCCCGGAACCGTGTTCCTGTTTGCTGTTTGGAGCTGAAACAGATAAGACTTTATTCTTATTATGCTTATTGGATATCGTTTGTGTAGCATGTTTTGGGCATGACCAGATTAGCTGGCTGTCCTGTTAGTAAGGGCTCAAGAAGTGAGTTAGTGTCCCTAACGGGACTAGGCTTTAATTTGCAAGAAAGTAGTTTCTTAAAGGGACAGTGCACCCGTACTTTATTTTGGTTGTGGCTAATAAACCACTAGTGTTTAAAGTTTCCCATCGTGTCAAGCGTCTTACTGACCCCGCCGCGAGGCCGTCCTGCCACAATATATATATATATAAAAATATACCCACCCCCAATACAAATACAAATATACCCACCCAATACATATACAAATATACCCCACAAGACATATAAAAATACACCCCCAATACATATAAAAATACACCCCCCAATGCATATAAAAGTACACCCTCCAAATACATATAAAATACACCCCCCAATACATATAAAATACACCCCCCATGCAGCTAGAGTCTTAAGTTTATCTCAAAAACCTGAGTTCTCCGAAAAAAAAAGCAGATATGGACACAATCTGAAGACATTGATCTATTTAAGATCACTGTGACTCTAAATTTTTAATCGGGCTGTCGTAGATACCATGAAGAAGGAGGCAGGAACGCCTTCTTGCTGTCCTACAAGACATGCTTGTGATACAATAACACCAACTTTCCCTTATAAACGTGTCTAGTGGAATTATTGCTCCCGTATTGTTAAAGTGAATGACGCGGGAATTCAGACAATTGTGCGAAATGTCTCTGAGCTGCGAGAGCCAATTGTTAGCGTGGATATACCAGCGATGCCGCGAAATCAGAAATTACGTTAAAAATTTGCAGATTTAGAGTGCAGCTTAACGAAGCCAAACAAGCCTTGGAGGACTCCATAGTTTTTACAAGATTCAGTCTTGCATCTGAATTAAAGGATAGTGTCGTGTACCATCGTCAGGCCGAGAATGGCCTTAATTACCCACAAACAAGAAAATGCCATAGATTGAAGGCAGAAAAACAAA
>WSYH01004013.1:26033-58481 GCA_036426205.1 Ascaphus truei
ACCCCAATACATAAATATAAAAAAAATACACCCCCCAATACATATAAAATACATCCCCCAAACATATAAAAGACCATCACCCATACCATACACAAACATATCAAAAAAGCAGCTGGGCCTGACTTCCGGTGCGCTATCAGGATGAAAGAGAGGTCAGGCGCGCGCCCAGCATCAAGCTCGGCATGGGGCAGAGTGAGAGAGGCCTGAAGCTGGCGGAGAACTGCTTTGACCGGCTGGCCGTCCCCCCGCAGCCCTGGCACTTGTCCCGGCTCTCCCCCCCCCACGTAGAGAGGTGATACGGACACATTCACATGTCTGGTATTAACTCTTATGTTTTACCGGCGCAGGGGCAAATATAAAAGTCTGTCCGTTCAAAACCGGACACCTATCAAACCTGTGGAGACGAAATTAAGAAAATCAGGGCTCCACGGATTTGCTCAATGAACATTATTGCCAATAGACTTAACGTTTAGGCCACCACAGGCCTTCTCAAGAAGAAGAAATGGCATTTGGCGAAACCAGCTCTGTGACGTCACTGCCCGCCTGTAGACACAACTCCGACGGCTGTACCTCCTCATGGACACAGCCTAAACGTGTGGCCTAACAAAGGATACACCAGAAATACAGGCCACAGAAGGAAGGAGCAATGTTACAGTTGTGTCGGTCATGAGAACAACTCCATGCTGCCTTTTAAAGCTGCAGGTTCAAGCATATCTACGTGTGTTTTTTTTTAATACATCAGTTCTGTACTATGAGAAAACTTTGTGGCATTTAAAAAATAAACAATTTTAAAAGAAAATTTTAATGTATTTCTAATGTAACAGGCATTTTTTGCATCAATATAAAACATATACAAAGTCACATCCCCCTTCCCCTTCTGAAACAGCATCCCTTTTTGAGCCCTAGTGCCTGCCTGGTCCATGATCGTCTCACAGACTGGTGGTACAATGAGGGTTTGAGTTATCATGATCCCTTAGGAATTACATGTGCAGAAAAGGTCCCAAATAATTGCACTCGCTGTGGACAATAAGTATAGGAATGCATAATATGGCGGGTCTATGGGACAGGCCCTGGTACATCCCCTCGCGGAAAACTAATTACTAATCTCCATTTTCAGTGTTACTCTTTGGCTTGGGGATTTGAAAGGTTCATTACTGGTGTGATACTGTACCTTTGAATGGAACAATACGAGTTCTTCATAGATGTAGTTTGTAGATCAGAAACCGTATGTGTGAGACCTGCAAAGTCACAACTCTGATGACGGCACTTCCTCGAAACTAACACAGCAGCTACTATTGCTCAGCAATATGACAGAGCCACTTCCACTAAAGACACCAAGTGCAGTCTACCCCACGCTCTGCTCTCTGTGATCCAGGAGATCCATGTAATGGGGTCGGGAGGATTTTACCCCCTCCCAACAGTACCTCTAAAATTCCCACCTTAACCCAAAAACCTTAATCCCTCTACCCTAAAAGTACACCTATAAACGTTACCCTAACAACCTATACCCCTAATCCTAATCCTATCCTAATCCCCTAACGCCGCCAGCTAAACAGCTGCAGTGAGTGTCCCTTTCCATGCGACAGGACCCTGGAGAGCTACTTTCTGCTACCATAAAAGACACTGTCTGTCCGGTGTGTGTTTGTATTTATGCACCAATTAAACATAAACGATCCTGATGGAACTTGTAAAAAAATTGTTGGTGTGTGTGCCGAACACGGCATTTTAAGTGAAACTTCTTTGTTTTTTGTACACGTTTTGTCATAGAAATTGTATTTGTAATGGTGATTTTTTAATAAAAAATCAAAAACAATTTCTGTGCCAAACGCAATGAAGTTTGACTTAGCGTGTTTTAGCTATTTGCACTTCTATATTTATAGTAACTGGAATTTCTTGTGTTGTGTCAGTTTAGTCAGTGTGTGAGTGTCAGTCAGTGTGTGTGTGTGTGTGTGTCAGTCAGTGTGTTGCATGTTGTGTGTACATCAGTGGCATGTATGTGTGTGCAGTGTGTGTGTGTCAGTCCAATCAGTGTGTTGTGTTCGTCAGTGTGTGTATGTCAGTGTGTGTGTGTGGTGTGTGTCAGTGTGTGTGTTCTCTCTCCCTGTGGTGTATGTGTTCTCTGGTCCTCGCTGCTGGCGCGTTGGTGCCGTCTGCGCATGCGTGCCGAGCCAGCCCCCGTCTCTCCCCCCCGCGAGTGCGGATACGGTGGGGTGGGGGTTTCTCTCAGTTCCCCCGGCCCGGAGCAGCCCCCACTCTCTCCCCCCAGCTGAGCTGTGACACGGGTGAGGGGGGGGGTCATCTGAGTCCCCCGGCCGGAGCAGCCCCCACTATATCTCCCCCCCAGCTGAGCTGACGGACACGGGGGATGTGGGGGGTACATCTGAGTCCCCCGGCCCGGAGCAGTCCCACTCTCTCCCCACCGTCTAGCTGCGGACCGTGGAGGGGTGGGGGTACATCTGAGTCCCCGGCCCGTAGCAGCCCCCAGTCTCTCCCCTGGCAGATGGTACGAAGACACGGGGGGTGGTGGTCTGTCTAAGCCCCCACTCTCTCCCCCGCAGGAGCGCGGACAAGAGCAGGATTTTTGTATGAATCGTTGTTGTGTTTGTGGTGTATGACTCGTCTGTGGTGTTGTTCTCTTCCTTCCCCGAACCGCAACCTTCCTCCTCTCCGGTGACTGCGGTGTTGGAAGCTGATTGTCTTTGATGGCCTCTTCTGCACACAGTGACGTCACTTCCGTCACCATGCTGTCCATTTACTGCCAGGGAATTCTTCTCATCCGATAGGTGCCGCTGAAGAAGTTTCACTTCCAAAAAGCTGCTCTTATCCCACCAATCTAGTTCTCTGGCTCGTTCAGTTTTTCCTTTATCCGGTGTCAACAATAACATCACCGCAGTCTAATATTCAGGACTCCATTTCCACTGACTCAGTACCACAAGATTGGCGTAAAGCAGATGTGGTGCCTAACTTTAAAAGGAGCTAGATCACAACAGGGGAATTACAGACCTGTAACTGACTTCAATAGTTGGGGAAGGTTTAGTATGAGATAGTATTTAGGAATACCTAATGATAACAAAACTAGTAATAGTCAGCTGGATTTATGATGGACAGGTCTGCAAACTGACCTTAGTTTGCTTGAGGAGATACAGCAAGTAGGAATTTAGGGTACCAGGGAATGCAGTTGGTATACTTAGATTTTGCACAGCTTTTGAATACAGTGCCACACAAAGGTTAGTGCAAAAAAAAGAAAACATATTTGCACCTGGATTGAAAACTGGTTGAAGGACCACAAATAATTAAATAGAACCCCTACTTAAAAGATGACATTTCTTTGCTGGCACCTACAGAGTTTTGATGGAAAATGACTTGTGTTGTAATGAAATCCTAACGGAAGTGATGTCACGCTTATATGGACGTGTCGCGCGCTTTATGAGCATACCGCACAACTTCCAGGCATGCTCATAACAGAGCTTTGCAGGCCCCACCACGCATGCTCAGACGCGCCGCCTTGTCCACACTCCACATCGTTTAACAGGCATCGTAACTGCGCATGACCACAAGTACACTCGTCGCGCACCCCTCTCAATGTCCGCATGCCCACTAAGGCCACAGCTACTGCTGTGGGCCTCTAGCCATGCGCACCAGGCAAGACAGGCCTGACCGACGGGGAGGAGCAGAGCGGGGAACACCGGCAGAAAGAAAAGAGACCCGCAACAAGGCTGTGGTGAGAGGGGAGAGGGGGACTGAGCGCATCCTCCGAGATCCCAGTACTGAAAATCACACCAACAGTTACAGAGTCAGACACACACACACAGTGACACACACACACAGAGTCACACGAACACAAGGAATTCACAGTACTATACTACATATAGAGTACACATAGATAAAACGGGGGGGGGTGGGGGGGGTGCCCGCGCGCGTTTTCAACGCCAACTCTCTTTGCTTTTGTCACTGCAAGTTGTGTTTTTGATTTTTATTATAATCATCACCATCCCAAATGCAATTTCAGTTGACAAAAGACAGAAGTTTCACTTAAAATGCGCGTGCTCGGCACATACACACTTTTTTCTTCTTCACGAATGTAAAAATAAGGTGCAGAAGCCCATTCTGTCTGAGTGATTTGAGTATATATAATATATAACTGGTACACCACACACTTGTGGAAAAAGAAAGTACACCCTCTTGCAATTTGTAAGGAACCACTACTGGCTTTGACTATTTCCTTGCAGACTTATGCTGTTGCAAGCTTCCCTGGCAACTATGGCACATGTGCTGCTCTCATTGAAGCTTTGCCCTGTGCTATCATCATGGAGGAATACTCACACACCCTCCTCTGTGATTGGATCTCCGCCCTTTATATCCTGGGCGTTGGCACTGAACCAGTGCCGAGAATAACCATTCCTACTGCTATGTTTACTGTCTCTGCCACAAACCACCCCAGGCCTCTCTCCTAGCGTTCTTACCCTTTATCGTGTCCTGCGGCTTGCTGCTATCCCCTGCAGGGGTCTGTCCTGAACGTCTGTGCTGAAGTGTTGTTGCCAGCACTGGTACCTGTCTGCATCCCTCCTAGCAGTTGGCTACCCTTCCTTTCCTGCGGCCTGCTGCTATCTCTTGCAGGGCCTGCCTTGGACTTCTTCTGCGCTGAAGCGTTGGTTCTTTTCCCGACGCCTGCCCTGCGGTGGAACTTCAGCCAGCCTGCTGTCTCTCCTGCTGAGATCGGCGTCATGGGCCGAGCCGCTCCTCGCGCAGAAGCCACCCCGCGCTCACGCTCCTAAGCTGAAGCGGGAACTCCTGACTTCCTGTTGCCGAACTCCTGCTTCCAAACGACGATGCTGTCCTTCTCTAATCCTGACCCTGCGATGTACGACTACGAACTGCGCAACTCCGGATATCATTCTGCGTGGACTCGGTAGGTGATTATATAAACCCCATCCTCAGCCCCGGTCGGTCCCGTTGGTGTTGGAGAATCGGCGTAACAGTATGCTCGGCCCATTAAAACCCGGACCGCGCGTGGCGGGGGATGGCAATCCAACTGAAGTATGTCCCGGCCTGCGATCAGTCCCACTATGAAGGGCCAGTATTTGTGTGAATAGTAATACCCTGATTGATGAAGTGTTTACCTATGAAGTTTACCCCTTTTGCAAAGACACATGCCGTTGTGATCTCTTATTAAGGCTTACTGCATCCTGAACTTAAAACAGTCTCTGGCCGCTTGTATTCGATCTTCCTGATTCCCCTATAACCTGGGATAACGTTGAACCCTATGGAACTGGCCGCCGCCAAGAGGCACTCTACGCCCTGGCCTTATCACTGGACATTCCCCTAGTACAACAGGGCGCCCTCCTCATGTTGGCTCGTCTCAAGAGTACACCCATGCACTTTTCCTCAACACTAGACATTCCCCATAATGAAACAGGACCCCCTCCTTGCCAGCTACGTGCTGCTTGGCAGTTCCCCTATGCTGCCAGTCCTGTTGCTAAACACTGTGGGGCTACCTCTCTTTCCTAAGAATGGTCAACCATTTCTCTGTCGTCTACCCGCTAAGGAAGAAGCTTTGCCACCCTCCCTAATCCTTGAGTTAACCTCCCGGGGTTCTGTCCCGACGGTTCTATTCCCGGTCTTAACCCCTGCTAGTCAGGCCTATGAGTCACCCACTGTAAATCCCTGCAATTTCCCAGGTCAGTGGTGTCTTCCCTACAGCACCAGAGAATGAATCCTGTGTTGCCCTCTTTTTCTAAACCTACAATTCTAAGCTCTCGTTTCCGAGTTTTTTTTCTGTTTTAACCCATGCTAGTCTGCTCTGTGAGGTCCCTACTGCTAACCCTAGTATTCCGCCAGTCTAATGTTATGTCCCTAGGGCAAGAGCAGAACCCCCTATGACCCCCACTTTCGGAGACTAGCTTCTATTTCTCTGAT
The DNA here is from genome assembly GCA_036426205.1 of Ascaphus truei. NCBI lineage: Eukaryota > Metazoa > Chordata > Amphibia > Anura > Ascaphidae > Ascaphus > Ascaphus truei. Next base: position 31,950 of record WSYH01004013.1, read on the forward strand.
TCTCAGGTACAGAGTAATTTAACCCTGCAGTCAGCCTTATGAAACCTCCTTGGTAAATCCCTATAGTTCGTCAGGTCAAGGACACCTCCTTAGCTTCAGAGGAATAAAACCCCTTATGTCCTCTGACTCGGCTAAAATTCTCGGGGCTAACGCCCCCTGAACTTTCGGCAATAATACTGGCTCCAGTTAAGAGTATTCTGGAGCCGTTGTTTCTCTAAGCTGTTCGCAGAATCCCTACTCCTAGGTATTTCGCTGACCCCATCTGTCACTCAGAGAGCTAAAACCCCTGCTTCATAGCACTTGACCCTCTTTCGTGGAATCTGTTGTCGTTCTGATGTCCACAGACACTCCTCTCCCAAAATACCCACTTCAGGACCAGCACAGTCGTGGTTTGCCCCATCTTGCTCTGTCTGTGGTCTCCTTTCTCAAATCCTGGGTTTAAAGCGAACAGTACATACTTATGTTCCCTTTCCCAAGTGACCCCCCTTCTCGAGATCAGTCTATCTTGTCTTTGTTTCTTCCCTTTGAACAATTAACAGTCAGGGTCCCCTTTTTGAGGATCAAGGTTTTTCAAATGTAAAACCCCTTTATCTATCCCTGATTGGTATTAACCGCAGTCCCTTCTCACTGTATTAAAGGTTCTCAAGCAGCCGCTGAGGTTAAGCTCTGCCGCTGCAAAATCTTCTGTTTGTAAATAAGCAACTTTGCCTAGCTTACTTCTGTCTGTCGATCTGTGATGCCTATTACCTTTAACTAAAATTCCTGTTTTGCAGGTATTTCTCTATTCGTTCTGTTTGATCTGCAATTCTTTATTGGTTCCAAAACCCTGTCAACTAAGTTTTCCCAGGAGCTGTGAGCCTCACTAGGATTTCTGGGAACCCAATTCTGAACCAAGCGCAAGTTCTCTGAGTTTCATTCAAGCAAGATGTCCCTGCTTGCTTTCTATTGGAAAGTCTATCCCGTTTTCTTCACGGATCATGCCACCAGGCCTCCGGTCATAAAAAAACTTTACAGTCGATTGATTGCCAGTGGCCGTGGTTGATGATGGGTTGCATAGACACACAGCCCCTCCACCAAACCGCCGGCACAATTAAGCAATATCATATATAAATCGCAATTTTGAAAAAAAAACACGAGCGACAGCCGTCTAAACTTCCCAGTCAAGCCAATAAGCCCCAAAAAAGGATGGCTTGCCAACCAAGCACAGAGAGACCGACGCAAATCAGATGTCAGGGCCTCTGTACTGGCCAAGCAAGCTGGGGTCGTGGGAAAGAGAGGTAGGAGGACTGATAAGGGGTCAGGGCTAAGGACGGATGGTGGAAGAGCGGAGCAGTAGCAACCAAGTTAGATAAAGGGAGAAAATCGGAGAAGAAGAAGGATCTGTACATGAGGTCTTAAAAAATAAAAGGAGGCAGGGGAGGTAAAGAGTAGGTTTCACCGACCACCCATACCCTATTCCACCACGACTCGGACGCTCTTATCTCCTGTCGAAAATCTGCTCCTAGATTATGTGACGCGGAAAATTCGTCGGAGTGACTTTGCATGCAGACTAGCTGGAAAACTTGACCCCCGGTTGTCTCGATTATCAGCAGATGGAGGGCTCAGACCAAGCGACAAAGTTTAAAAATATCACATATACGATCAACTTCTCAGGAGAGGGGAGCGACATACTAGGTGGGGACGACTGGGAGCTGAACTAGCTCCAACACCCACAAAGAGACAAACTCCGGGTTGTTTAGCAGGCGCTGGAACAGGAGTGCATGCTGGAAGCACAGACAAGAGGACGGGGGAAGAATAGGATAAGAAAAACCGTCAGGAGTTCGGGTGGATCCCAAAGAAGAAATCTGTACCGCAGAAGCTTATGCTATCCAGGTGGATGGCCTCTCTACTACCAGGCAGTCCGTATCAGCACTTTAGGATGACCGATGTCCATAGGGCCTTACGATCCGACCCGTGCCCTCTAATCCCCTAGGGACTGATCCTCCGGCTCCAAGACACTCTCCGTTCAAGAAGAATCGGTGGAGGCAATAGCCCGTGCACCGCCGCCATTACCGTTTCGAGGGGATTACCCTCTTGATCTTCCAGATCATGTCCCCCTAACGTTGGCAAGAACGAGCGGGTTAGGGCATATTACCAAGGCCCTAAGCGGACAGCGAGGTGCAATATCGATGGGCATGTTTCCATTCTCCTAGTAGCCATCTAAAAACGCAGACCGCAGGGTGCTCAAGCACCCCTCAGAAGGTGCAAGCTTCCTAATAAAACGGGGAGTGCGGGTGCCACCAGGACAATGGTGGGTCGGAGGGACGCCTCGGGAAGAGGACGGACTCTCCCGCCAGTGGAAGCAGGGTCCCATCACCCACGCCGTGAGAGGAGACTGAAGCAAGTAAGGGGCAAGCGGGAAAAGCGGGGAAAAGCCCGTAAAGTGTGGACAGAAAAGGTTCGCGGCTGCAGTTCGGCCCGTTGCCGGTTTAAACATTACCCTGACACACGTGAAGCCAGAATCCCCCTACGTAAACTTTCGAGCTCTGGAGTACGTCCCGCTGCTGAAGATGGATCCCTAAGCAGATGGCCACACACAGGGTCACCAATATGGCGGTCTATTTTACCTATCGGTGAGGAAGGGGACAGAAGGGCGCGAGATCCTCCAATGTCGCAGGGGTTTTCGGCGGGAAGGTCGGCTCTGCCGGCTGACGCCGCCAGGGAGCCTGCCCCCTATCCAAGCTCTCGTCCTGGCAGCCCACCGCTGATGAGACACAACACGCCCATGCACCGGTGTGACGTCACGGACCCGATCCTCGCGACGAGCGGAGGAGAGGCGCGGCTAATACAGCACCGGCAGATGGCCAGATAGACGTCGGGAGAGAGCGATTCTCAGGAAAGTGAGAGCGTTTCTCCTCTGGCCGGGGGCCGCGAGCTCCACCCCCAGGTGAACGACGAGGTCGGGGCATATTGAAAACTCCTCAGCGAAGGATCCGAGATAGCGTGCAGAGGAGGCCTGGCCGCTCGGGGAGGGGTGTAACTAGTGGACAAGGGGGGGGAACGGGGGGGGGGGGAGGTGAAGGCCCCCGCAAGTGCCGGTGAGGCAAATGGGATAACTATAGCAAATACATGTGATAGTTGTCAATCTATAGCAACTTATAGTAGCACCGGGTATAGTATACCATAGTATATAGAGTATTAGGAGGAAAAGGACATGAGGAGAGGACAGAGCTGTGTAAGAGCGATTGCAGCAGGGGGCTCACGTTGTAGGATAAACAGATATGCGGCAGCGATGTTGGTTAGTTATGACCCCAGTAGGAGAGGGGAAAAGGGGGGAGGGCGTGCCCGAGCCCGGGCAGAGAGGAGTAAGATAATAAGGAGCGGAAAGAAGTAGCTTTGCGTTAGCGGTTAGTAAGGGAAGGAGTAGCAACAGGGTGGTCGTAGTGTAGTTTCAGTTTGGATCAAGAGATAAGAGCTCCGAGTAGAGCTCAAGGTAGTTAAAAGTTACAGATAGGTTAATCATAGAGTTAATAAAATAAATAGAATTGACGCTAGTTGCTAGGTTTTGTAAACGCAAGTACAGTGCGGCCGGCGGGGGGGGAGTGCAGCCACCACTTCTGCCTGCAGGCATGTGCTCTCGCAGAGGGGGTCATGTCCTCACCTACCTGGCATGACCGTGAATCTGTGGCGAGTTCTATGGGAAGCCACGAGGAGATGGACCAGGGGGGAGGGGGTCCAGGGAGAAAATATCTCCACGGGCATTGCCCCAACCGAGGTCTCTTAGGACCATACGGTTTTCTCATGAGTTATATGTGTTACTAGCGAGAGACCCGGCGGTGTCCCCGGCATTGTAAATGGTTACTAGTAGTATTATTAAATCGTGGACAATAGGTACTGTTTGTTGTAAAGGTTGGATAAAATATTGAAAAGAAAGATGAAGAAAAATGTTAATACGATGTTGTATAAAATGGTTTATTGAACCACCCACAGTACAAGTATATTTGGTGGCATTAAGTGATGGGGGGGGAGGGAAGGGCCTGACGTCAGACATTTTCGACAAAGATGCTGGTGCACGGGAATGGTGCACGGGCCGCTCCACAGGACAATGTTTCGCTGGGGAGAGGGATATGTGACAGAGTCACTGACTCAGTAGGCTTTTGACAGTAAAAGAGAGGCTGCAGCCAGATCACTGAGTGTTAATCTCCACAGACAGAGAAAGCACAGCTGAGGACTGATTAAACAGGGGCTGAACTCATGAGTGAAACAAGTGCTTTAAAAAGCAGGAAGTTGCTCACACAAGGTGAGCTTGTTTTTCCACAGGAAGGTGGAGAGAACTCTCCCGACCAGAAGGAACCTTGTATTTGCGCCCCACATGCGCACCGAAGGAGCTCCAGGTAAAGTCCGTTTGTGGGTATCCAAACGCCATTTGCAGGGCCAGGATAAAACAGTCATATACAATGGCTAGGTAAGGATTGTGGCATACGCCTGACGGATCCTGAGCCAGCGCGTCAGCTTGCGCGACTACAGATGTATAGCCCCGCAGAGCTCCTTCCGTGATCATGGTGGGGTTTGGCCAGTAGATCTCCTCTTTGTTTAGGCCGCTAGTATTATGAACGGTAACGAAAGATGGGCAACCCCATCTCCTGGAGCTGTCCACCCGGCCATGGTTTTGACATAGTAGGGCAATAACTCCGACCGCTAGAGGTCCCATCTTTGTCACCTTTGATCTCCAGGGAATCCTCCGGTCGTCAGCTCTCTACACTTGATCGATTCTTTATTCATAGTGGAGGCAAAGTTTAAAGCAGCTCTGCATTACATGACTGTAACGATAGTGAAGTACATCTGCATTGGTCTCATCATGGCTGTTTTCCTCGTTGGGCCACACCCAGAGCTCCTCCCCCTGGTTTGAAACGTGATCATCCCATCTTAAGATCACGGGGGCAGAGACCCCCAGGGGGGTGCTGGTTTCGGCCAGTCCGCGCCAATTTTGCCAAACTGACATACCAGCCAAAGCTGCGGACTCCAGACAACCTTTTGCAAATAACACCCCGCACGGATTCCCGGGTCTTTTGGCCGGGGGAATCGCCATTTTTGTAATCCAACTGCTATAGGCCTATTTTCTTTGTGGTGGATTAGCATCCCCTGGCAGGGCAAAACCACCCCCGAGAAGCCCGTTGTTCACTGTATCAAACAGGTCAGTTTCTGCCATATTTCGGCCGAAACCTTCGCTATATCGTAAAGTGGTAATCTCCTCAAAACGGAAAGATCGGGCAGCAACCTGACCTACAATCACGATCCCCCCTCTTCGGTGATACCGATCATTATTCTTACAAACCTGTCTGAATCCTCGACATCATAGTCAACTTCTTAGGCGGCTTGAGCATAGGCAATCAAGACACCCCTCCGGGGGCCCGATGTGCCAGCCCGCAGGGATCCACAGGACATGTGTTACCCACGGTACTTGAGAACAGGACCATGTAGCTTTATCTGGTCCCCCAACCAAAAACTCCTTTGGAGGAGCCGCCAGCCTGCGTTTCACCAGCGCCAGTTCTAGAATTGATTTCCTACACACATTCCTCCTATCTCAGTTCTGAGCTGAACAAATGATCCTATGGTTCTCCGTGGCGACTGTAAATTCCTTCGACCTCAAAGCAGCCTCCACTTCGGGAAGCCTTTCCCCCAGCAGGCTCCTCTGTGTTCAGCTGCGGCTGCTGCCCCAGTCGCCCAAAATAACTGCGCATGAAGAAAAATTGAACCTATCTCATCGTTATTGAGCGGTAAATGTCTTGATAAAAAGCATCTCAATAGACTCACGCAGAGTCCATTCGCACACCACCTCACACACAATAAGGCTGTGTGATGATGTGTGTGCGGCTTTGGTGTGTCAGTGCCAGCTGTGATAGTGCGTGAACGTTACCAGTCATATAGAAAACTTTCTTCGTTTACCCGCCGCTTGGTACACCCTGGACAGGGTTGCCACTCGTGTGTTGTGTATTATGTGGGTGAACTGATAAGAAGATCCATAACTACTTCAAATCCTTAAACACAAATACAAAACAACCACCTTGGTTAAAATAACACATCTATTAACATGCAACCTCTGCAAAGAGACACACACTACACCACACACATACACTCGCACGACTGTATAATAATACATACATCGGCCCCCTATCCCCCATCATCACACACACATACCTTCTCGGCGTGTTAGCGGTGGCCTGACAAAAAGATTAGTTTCCCCGTCTTCCCGCTGTCAGGCCGGCGTACTGCACGTCATGCCGTCAGCTGCGCACGCGCCTTGTATAGATAGGGCTGACTAACCTCAGCCAATCTATAAGTGCCGCGCACACCAGCGCACGGCTACTATATATAACAGCACTAAGTGAGATTCGGTTTTATGCTACTAATGTCTTTGGTGTTAGAATGGTGAATAACTGTGAATTGGTAACGGAGCGGCTGAGCATTCAGCGTGTTGGCTGTGGGGATCATCAGGACAGGGATGGTTGTTTACAGTGGTACCTTTGCCTCCAGTCAGTGTGAATTCCTCGGATAGATAGGAGAGAGAGTAGGTCCAGATCTGACATACTTTCTTTAGCCCAAGACAGTGAATCACACTTGCATTATGGTTCCATTTGGTATTATAGCATTGGTTAAGATATTTATATCAGGTACATCTTTTTCTTGCTTCCCTTCACAAGGTCACATTGTCAAGCCCATCCAAGTTTTACTCCTGCATGGTGCTCCTCCTTAAGCCCCCATATGGGGACACAGGGAAGTGTGTTGCTCACTCCACAGGGGGGGAGGAAAGAGCGGACACACCCACTTTTGGGAGAGAGAGACAGTTATATACTCCTGGGGGTTGGGCTTGTAATCCTTGCCCATAAACAGGGCAGGTCTGATGCTGACAGTCATCAGAATCCAGCATGTGACCCCATACAGAATCCCCCAGGCATGTACACTCTCTTGGATGTTGCTTGGCCCCGACCTTAGAGGTACGCTTATGATGATTGATACAAAAAGGAGCATTCGGGGAGGATTCATACACTGCTATGGACCTGAACAGAGGCATTGTTTGCAATGTTAGGCCCAGGATCGAGGGTCCGGGAGTCTACTTTATAATACAAAAACACACACACTGTGGGTTAACCTAAGGGCATTAAGTAGTCGGGAAAGTACACTCCAGCTAGGGGAGCTGTAGGAAAAGGGAGACCGAAGAGTAATGATACATATCAAAATACACCCCCAATATATATTTTGTGACAGGAGTCACTGACTACAGTTGGCTGTGGTGACGTTAAAATGAAGACGGCTTGCAGCCAGATCATGAGTGTTATAATCTCACAGACAGAGAAAGCACAGCTGAGGATCATGATTAAAACGGGGGCTGAACTCAGTGAGTGAAACATATGCTTTAAAAGCGAGAGAGTGCTCACACAAGGGTGAGCTGTGTTTTTCCATAGGAAAGGTGGAGAGAACTCTCCTGGCTTGGAAGCCGTAGCAGGATTCTGCTACTTGGTCCCCAGGTCCTGGCGAGGAGCTTTGCTGCTGGGACCAGCTGGGGACCCCAACCAGGGATAAAGATAAACATTGCTGCGAGGCTGGACACAAGCCTGCTCCACGGAACACGTGTGTCGTTGCTGTTTGGAGCTGAAATAACAAGTAAGACTTTTATCTTATTATGCTTATTGGATATCGTTTGTGTAGCAGGTTTTGGGCATGACCAGTAGTGGCTGTCCTGTTAGTAAGGGCTCAAGAAGTGAGTTAGTGTCCCTAACGGGACTAGGCTTTAATTTGCAAGAAATAAGTAGTTTCTTAAAGGGACAGTGCACCCGTACTTATTTTGGTTGTTTGCTAATAAACCACTTAGTGTTTGAAAAGTTTCCATCGTGTCAAGCGTTCTTACTGACCCCCCGCGAGGCCGTCCTGCCAACAGGTCCTGGTGTCAGAAGTGGGGATTTGCTATCACCTTGGGGGTCAGTAGATGTGAGATGTGTTGGCGACACTGAACTCAAGGCGGAACAAAAAAAAGGATTTTTTTTGCTGAAGCATGGAAGTACAGCTAGCAAGCGCCTGAGTGTAAATTTTGCCCGTTGGGTGAAAGGATTGCTGTTGTAAAGCTAATGCCTTTTTGCTGAAGTGAGGAATTGCAGCTAGCAAGTGCTGTGAGCAAAGTTGCCTGTCTCGGTAAAAAAGAAAGTGAACATGAATTTTGTGAGATTGTGTGATGTGCCCTAAGAAGAACCCGATAGGGTTCAAAGATTGTAAAGCCCATACAAGTTACGATTGTGTTGGCAAAGACCTGCTCGTCGGGTGTGAAGCAAAACAAAAAAAAAAAATCCTGGGGTTTAAAATAGCCCGCGTCATGTGTCAGTTTTGCAATGCTACATAACCATACAAAAAAACAGTGTCCCCTTGCAGGCATACGATGATGATGATGATGACGGACTCGTATGTGGCCCGAGGAGAGCGTACCCACAGATGAATTTAGTATGGTGGGTCCGTGTCGTAAAGTAGGTCAACAGTAGAAGATGTGTTGCCCCAAAATTTTTCAAATGACAAAACAGCTGCAAAAGCAAGCAACGCCCTATGAGTGCAAGCAAGATGTGGAAGTGATACCAGTGGAGCGTGGTGCCAGTACCACTGATTATCATCTGGAGCATAATAAAGCAAAAAGAAAACTGTTTCCCAAATCACAGGGGAAGTGACCAAGCAACTTGAACCGCACTGCCAGTGGACATGCGTCAGAAAGGCGCCGAGATGTGCTGCAGACCGGAGTGACCGGGCAGAGAATTGTCACAGGGAACGGTGGCAAAGGAAAAGGAGGAGCAAGGGAACTGAATCCTTTGATGCAGGGAAAAGAGGCCTTAATTTTTGCAACTCCAAACTGCCAGCGTGATTATGATGTCTTGCAGAGAATAGAAACAATTGAATAGCGAGCGAGAAGCTAATGCCGAGGTGACAGAGGTGTATACTCCCAGCTATACATAAGAGTATGGGCTTTAAAGTAAAACAGAGCAACTGATTGGGAGCGGACGTGAGTTGGAGGAGTGACGGAAAGCGTTGGAAAGCCAACACCGCAATGACTAACATGGAATCAGATGAGCAAACAAGTCCTGACTGGAGACTATTGCTATCAGATTGTCCCAGAGACGATGTGCAAAACTTAATCAAAGACTTTAGAAGAAGTTTCTCACCAAGAGGCTGAGCGGCTCAAAAACAGAGCTGGAGCTCTCACGCCAGGAGGGCCAACAGGACCTAACAAAGAGCTGGGTATGTTGAAGGAAACCATGAGAATGCCCTGAGGGATTTAGAGGACTGTAAAGAAGGAGAAGTGTAAGTCTGACGCAGAAAAAAATTCAGACTGATGATCAAATCAGTAAAGGTGATAAGAAAGCTCCAACAAGCAGGAAAAGTGAGGATAGAAGCAATTGATCCAGGAAAAGCTAGAGGGGCCGGAAGCACTGCAGAATGCAGAGAGGATTGCAATTCGTGTTCCCTGGAGCAGCACCACAAAGCAGCGGCACCTATGCAGAGCCAGGCTGCAAGAGCTACATGCAAGAGCTGCAAGAGCAAGGGATAGCAGCGAGTGCTCAGGAACGGTCTGCAGTACCCAGTATGTCCCGCCAGAACAGCATGAGGAGCTGAGGGCCACGCTGTACGCCACAAGAGGGCACGCGCTAGGGGCAGAGCTGGGTACTTGTGAAGAAAGCCAAGGAAAGGTCCTAAGGATATAGAGACTGTTGAAAATGGAGAATATAAACCTTGAGAGGAAGAGGGTTTAAACTGACTGGTCAGGTCAGTGATGGACTGAGAAGCTTCACCAAGCGCAGAAAGTGACGACACAATTGGCCGCAAAGAAAAAAATGAAGTACAGGCTGCTCTGCAGAATGCAGAGAAAATGCTGGAAAAAGAATTGCCTCGCCCTGAGCAGCTGAAAGATCACGTTGAGCGCCACAAGAGCATTCGCGGAGGCGGAGCTTAGAAGCCAGGTGACTCTGTGAGATGGGAACATGAGAAGGTTCCAAAGTACTGGAGCAAGAGCTGGAAGAAGCAGGAGGCAACTCCATCTCCATGATGTCAGTATGCCAAGGAGAAAGGAAGCCTGGAAAAACAAGCAATGCGCGGCGATATACTGGCGACAAAAAAACTACAGAAGCTCCAAAAGATGAAGGCGGCGCTGAGCAAGCCCAGAGCAAGCACGGGAAGGGAAGATGTGAAGGCCTAGAGAGGGGATTTGCAGGATCAAATTGAAGAGCTGCAGAAAGCAGATTGCGGAGCGCAAAATACAGCTCGCCAAGAGGGAGGAGGTGACCGTCCGTCAGGTGGCTTGCCTGAATTGCCGCTATTGACAAATGAGATGGTGTATCCACAGCGGTGGACTAACACGACCAATGAGGGGGACGGCTACAGCTGGAGCTAGACAAGGTCGGGAGGAGCACCAGCAGCTGTAGGTCCAGAATAAAGAAGAGAGACGTTTAAGCCTTGCTCTGAGTCTGTAGTGAGACGTAGAATCGCGACTCAATTCTAACAGAAGATGAACCAGCAGCGCAGAGTGGAAAGAAGAAAGGCAGAAGGACTGCTTCAAGAACCGAGGAAGGACCTGGAGTCTGAGCGGGCTGGCGCAGGATGGCGGAGAAGAAAGAAGAAACAAAAGTGTGACTAGGCCAGGAAGCTCGAGTCTCTAAAGTCTGAGCGGGACGTACGTTGGACCTACTGCTGCCCAGCAGGGGTATCTCAGATGAAGCTGGAGGAAAAGTTACAAGCCCAAGACAGACGTTTGGGTCACTGAAGCAGTCCAAGGAAAAGGTGGCAGTAGAGATAAAGTCAAAGGATGATGAAGGGGAGGCTGCACTGGAACATGTTTTACCAGAGCCCGTGTCTATGCAGACTATCTCTTAAGTTATCTTCAAAAACCCTGTGTTCTCACAGAAGAACAAAAAGCAGATATGACACAAATTGAAGACATGTGATTAAGAATCAGCTGCTGACCTATAAATTATTTATAGTCGGCTGTCTAGATACCAGTGAAGAAGGAGGCAGGAAACGCCTTCTTGCTGTCCTACAAGAGATGCTTGTGATACCTAATACACCAACTTTCCCTTATAACGTGTCTAGTGGAATTATTGCTCCGTATTGTTAAAGATGATGACCGGAGAATTCAGATTTGTGGCAGAATAGTCTCTGAGCTGCGAGAGCCAATTGTTAGCGTGGATATACCAGCGGATGCCGCGAAATCAAGAAATACAGTTAAAGATTGCAGTTTAAGAGTGCAGCTTAACGAAGCAAACAAGCCTTGGAGGACTCCATAGTTTTACCGATTTCAGTCTTGCATCTGAATTAAAGGAGATAGTGTGGTACCAGTCGTCAGGCCGAGATGGCCTTAGTATTTCACCCAAAAAGAAAATGCCTAAATTGGAAGGCAAGAAAAAAAAAAGGGGGGGAAGGGCCGACGTCGACATTGGCGACAAAGATGCTGGTGCAGGGGAATGGTGCCCGGCCGCTCCACAGGACAATTGTTTCGCTGGGGAGAGGGATATGTGACAGAGTCACTGACTCAGTAGGTGTGACAGTAAAAGAGAGGCTGCAGCCAGATCACTGAGTTTTAATCTCACAGACAGAGAAAGCACAGCTGAGGACTGATTAAACAGGGGGAACTCATGAGTGAAACAAGTGCTTTAAAAAGCAGGAAGTTGACTCACACAAGGTGAGCTTGTTTTTCCACAGGAAGGGATGAGAGAACTCTCCCGGCTTGGAAGAGTAGCAGCTGCTGCTGCTCTGGTCCCCAGTCCTGGAGGAGCTTTGCTGCTGGGAAAGCTGGGACCCCAACCCAGGATAAAAGATAAACATTGTGCGAGGCTGGACACAGCCTGCTCCGGAACCGTGTTCCTGTTGCTGTTTGGAGCTGAAAGATAAGACTTATTCTTATTATGCTTATTGGATATCGTTGTGTAGATGTTTTGGGCATGACCAGATTAGCGGTGTCCTTGTAAGTAAGGCTCAAGAAGTGAGTTAGTGTCCCTAACGGGACTAGGCTTAATTTGCAAGAAAGTAGTTTCTTAAGGGGACAGTGCACCCGTACTTTATTTTGGTTGTGGCAATAAACCACTAGTGTTTTAAAGTTTCCCATCGTGTCAAGCGTCTTACTGACCCGCCGCGGAGGCCGTCCTGCCACAATATATATATATAAAAAAATATACCCCCCCAATACAAATACCAATATACACCCCAATACATATACAATATACCCACAAGAATATAAAAATACAACCCCAAATACTATAAAAATACAACCCCCAATGCATATAAAAGTACACCCTCCAATACATATAAAATACACCCCCAATACATATAAAATACACCCCCATTACATATAAAATACACCCCCCAATACATATAAAATACACCCCCCAATACATATAAAATACACCCCCAATACATATAAAAGACACCCCCCCAAAACATATCAAAATAGCCGCTGGGCCTCAGCTTCCGGTGCGCATCAGGATGAAAGAGAGGTCAGGCGCGCGCCAGCATCAGAAGCTCGGCATGGGGCAGAGTGAGAGAGGCCTGAAGCTGGCGGAGAACTGCTTTGACCGGCTGCCGGTCCCCCCGCAGCCACTGGGCCACTTGTCCCGGCTCTCCCCCCCCCCACGTTCAGAGAGGTGATACCGGACACATACATGTCTGGTATTACCTCTTATGTTTTACCGGCCGCAGGGGCAAAATAAAAGTCTGTCCGGTTCAAAACCGGACACCTAGCAACCTTGTGGAGACGAAATTAAGAAAATCAGGGCTCCACGGATTTGCTCAATGAACTAATTTATTGCCAATAGACTTAACGTTTCGGCCACACAGGCCTTTCTCAAAAGAAGAAATGGCATTATGGCGAACCAGCTCTGTGACGTCACTGGCCCGCCTGTAGACACACCTCCGCACGGCTGTACCCTCTATGGACACAGCCTAAACGTGGCCTAACAAAGGATACCCAGAAATACAAACACAGGAGGTAAGGAGCAATGTTACAGTGTGTCGGTCAGTGAGACACAACTCCATGCTGCCTTTTAAAGCTGCAGTTCAAGCAATATCCTACGTGTGTTTTTTTTTAATACATCAGTTCTGTACTATGAGAAAATACTTGTGGCATTTAAAAAAATAAACAATTTAAAAGAAAATTTTAATGTATTCTAATGTAACAGGCATTTTTGTTCCTATAGCAACCATATACAAAGTCACATCCCCTTCCCCTTCTGAAACAGCATCCCCTTTTTGAGCCCTAGTGCCTGCCTGGTCACATGATCGTCCTCACAGAACTGGGGGTACAATGGGGTTGAGTTATCATGACCCCTAGGAATTACATGTGCAGAAAAAGGTCCCAAATAATTGCACTCGCTGTGGACAATAAGTATAGGAATGCATAAATTGCAGGGTCTGGGACAGGCGGTACCTCCCCTCGCGGAAAACTAATTACTAATCTCATTTTCAGTGTTACTCTTTGGCTTGGGGATTTGAAAGGTTCATTACTGGGTGTGATACTGTACCTTTGAATGGAACAATACGAGTTCTTCATAGATGTAGTTTGTAGATCAGAACCGTATGTGAGACCTGCAAAGTCACAACCTGCAATGAGCCGGCACTTCCTCAGAACTAACACAGCAGCTACCTCTGTGCTCAGCAATATGACAGAGCCACTTCCTTACTAAAGACACCAAGGTGCAGTCTACCCACCGCTCTGCTCTGTGATCCAGGGAGATCCATGTAATGGGGTCGGGAAGGATTTCACCCCCTCCCCACAGTACCCTAAAATTCCCAACCTTAACCCAAAAACCTTAATCCCTTACCCTAAAAAGTAAACCTTAAAACGTTACCCTAACAACCTATACCCCTAATCCTAATCCTAATCCTAATCCCCTAACAGCCGCCAGCTAAACAGCTGCAGTGAAGTGTCCCTTTCCATGCGACAGGACCCTGGAGAGCTACTTTCTGCTACCATACAAAGACCCTGTCTGTCCGGTGTGTGCTGTATTTATTGCACAATTAAACATAAACGATCCATGATGGAACTTGTAAAAAAAATGTGTGTGTGTGTGTGCCGAACACGGGCATTTTAAGTGAAACTTCTTTGTCTTTTGTCACTGTTTTGTCATAGAAATTGTATTTGTAATGGTGATGTTTTTAATAAAAAATCAAAACACAATTTCTGTGCCAAAACGCAATGAAGTTTGACTTAGCGTGTTTTAGCTATTTGCACTTCTATATTTATAGTAACTGGGAATTTCTTGTGTGTGTGTCAGTTAGTCAGTGTGTGAGTGTCAGTCAGTGTGTGTGTGTGTGTGTGTCAGTCAGTGTGTGCATGTGTCAGTCAGTGTACAGTATGTGTGTCAGTGTGTGTATGTGTGTCAGTCCATCAGTGTGTGTGTGTCAGTCAGTGTGTGTATGTCAGTGTGTGTGTGTGTGTGTGTGTCAGTGTGTGTGTCTCTCTCCCTGTGGTGTATGTGTTATTCTCTGTGTCCTGCTGCTGGCGCGTTGGTGCCTTCTGCGCATGCGTGCCGAGCCAGCCCCCGTCTCTCCCCCCCAGCAGAGCTGCGGATACGGTGGGGTGGGGGTTTTCTCTCAGTTCCCCGGCCCGGAGCAGCCCCCACTCTCTCCCCCCCAGCTGAGCTGTGGACACGGGGAGGGGGGGGGTCATCTGAGTCCCCCGGCCCGGAGCAGCCCCCACTCTCTCCCCCCCAGCTGAGCTGCGGACACGGGGAGTGGGGGGGGTACATCTGAGTCCCCCGGCCCGGAGCAGCTCCCACTCTCTCCCCACCGGCTGAGCTGCGGACACGGGGAGGGGGGGGGGGTACATCTGAGTCCCCCGGCCCGAAGCAGCCCCCAGTCTCTCCCCCTGGCAGAGGTACGAAGACACGGGGGGTGGTGGTCTGTCTAAGCCCCCACTCTCTCCCCCGGCGGAGCTGCGGACAAGGCAGCAGGATTTTGTATGAATCGTTGTGTGTTTGTGTGTGTATGACTCGTTGTGTGTGTGTCTCTTCCTTCCCCCGCACCGCCTTCCTCCTCTCCGGTGACTGCTGGTGTTGGAAGCTGATGTCTTTGATGGCCTCTTCTGCCAGCAGTGACGTCACTTCCGTCACCATGCTGTCCATTTACTGCCAGGGAATTCTTCTCATCCGATAGGTGCCGCTGAAGAAGTTTCACTTCAAAAAGCTGCTCTTATCCCACCAATCTAGTTCTCTGGCTCGTTCAGTTACTTTTATCCGGTGTCAACAATAACATCACCGCAGTCTAATATTCAAGGACTCCATTTCCACTGACTCAGTACCACAAGATTGGCGTAAAGCAGATGTGGTGCCTAACTTTAAAAAGGGAGCTAGATCACAACAGGGGAATTACAGACCTGTAAGCCTGACTTCAATAGTGGGGAAGGTTTAGTATGAGATAGTATTTAGGAATACCTAATGGATAACAAAACTAGTAATAGTCAGCATGGATTTATGATGGACAGGTCTTGCCAAACTGACCTTATTAGTTGCTTTGAGGAGATAACAGCAAGTAGGAATTTAGGGTACCAGGGTAATGCAGTTGGTATACTTAGATTTTGCACAGGCTTTTGATACAGTGACACACAAGAGGTTAGTGCAAAAAATAAAGGAAAACATATTTGCACCTGGATTGAAAACTGGTTGAAGGACCCACAAATAATTAAATAGACCCCTACTTAAAAGATGACATTTCTTTGCTGGCACCTACAGAGTTTTGATAGGGAAAATGACTTGTGTTGTAATGAAAATCCATAACGGAAGTGATGTCACGCTACTAATGGACGTGCGCCTGCGCATGCGCATACCTCACACTTCCAGGCATGCGCAGAACAGGAGCTTGCAGGCCCCACCACGCATGCGCAGTACCGCCCTTGTCCACCTCCACATGCGTTTTAACAGGCATCGCTAACTGCGCATGACCACAAGTACACTCGCGCACCCCCTCTTCAAGTCCGCATGCCCACTAACGGCCAACAGCTACTGCTGTGGGCCTCTGAGCATGCGCACCAGGCAAGACAGGCCTGACCGACGGGGAGGAGCAGAGCCGGGGAACACCGGGCAGAAAGAAAAGGAGACCCTGCAACAAGGCTGTGGTAGGAAGAGGGGAGGGACTGAGCCGCATCCTCCGAGATCCCAGTACTGAAACAGTCACACACACAGTTACAGAGTCAGACACACACACACAGTGACACACACACACAGAGTCACACGAACACAAGGAATTCACAGTTACTATACATATAGGAGTACAAATAGATAAAACGGGGGGGGGGGGTGCCGCGCGCGCGTTTTAACGCAAACTTCTTTGCATTTTGTCACTGAAATTGTGTTTTTGATTTTTAATTAAATACATCACCATCACAAATGCAATTTCAGTGACAAAAGACAAAGAAGTTTCACTTAAAATGCGCGTGCTCGGCACATACACACTTTTTTCTTCTTCCCCGAATGTAATCACATGGTGCAGAAGCCCCATTCTGTCTGAGTGATTTGATATATATATATATATACTGTACACACACACACTTGTGTGAAAAAGAAAGTACACCCTCTTTGAATTTGTAAGGAATCCACTACTGGCTTTGACTATTTCCTTGCAGACTTATGCTGTTGCAAGCTTTCCCTGGCAATCTATGGCACATGTGCTGCCTCTCATTGCAGCTTCTGCCCTGTGCTACATCATTGGAGGAATACTCACACACCCTCCTTCTGTGATTGGATCTCCGCCCTTTATATCCTGGGCGTTGGCACTGAACCAGTGCCGAGCATAACCATTCCTACCTCTATGTTACTGTCTCTGCCACAAACCACCCCAGGCCTCTCTCCTAGCGTTCTTACCCTTTCTGTTCCTGCGGCCTGCTGCTATCCCCCTGCAGTGGCCTGTCCTGAACGTCTGTGCTGAAGTGTTGTTGCCAGCACTGGTACCTGCTGCATTCCCTCCTAGCAGTGGCTACCCTTCCTTTCCTGCGGCCTGCTGCTATCCTCTTGCAGTGGCCTGCCTTGGACTTCTGCGCTGAAGCGTTGGTTCTTCCCGACGCTGCCCTGCGGTGAACTTCAGCCAGCCTGCTGTCTCCTCCTGCTGAGATCGGCGTCATGGGCCGAGGCCGCTCCTCGCGCAGAAGCCACCCCCGCGCTCACGCTCCTAAGCTGAAGCGGGGAACTCCTGACTTCCTGTTGCCGAACTCCTGCTTCCATAACGACGATGCTGCCTTCTCTAATCCTGACCCTGCGATGTACGACTACGAACTGCGCACTCCGGATCAGTCTGCGTGGACTCAGGTCGGTGATTATATAACCCCACCTCAGCCCCGCGGTCCGGTCCCGGTTTGTGGTGAGAATCGGCGTAACAGTATGCTCGGCCCATTAAAACCGGACCGCGCCGTGGCGGGGGATGGCAATTTACCAACTGAAGTTATGTCCCGGCCTGCGTATCAGTCCCACTATGAAGGCCAGTATTTGTGTGAAGTAATACCCCTGATTGATGAACTGTTTACCTATGAAGGTTTAACCCCTTTGCAAAGACAATGCCGTTGTGATCTCTTTATTAAGGCTTACTGCATCCTGAACTTAAAACAGTCTCTGGCCGCTTGTATTCGCTCTCCTGATTCCCCTATAACCTGGGATAACGTGAACCCTATGGAACTGGCCGACGCCCAAGAGGCACTCTACGCCCTGGCCTTATCACTGGACATTCCCCTAGTACAACAGGGCGCCCTCCTCATGTTGGCTCAGTCTCAAGATACACTCCATGCACTTTCCTCAACACTAGACATTCCCATAATAGAACAGGACCCCCTCCTTGCCAGCTACGCTGCTGCTTGGCAGTTCCCCTATGCTGCCAGTCCTGTTGCTAAACCTGTGGGGCTACCTCTCTTTCCTAAGAATGGTCAAACCATTTCTCTGTCGCTACCCGCTAAGGAAGAAGCTGCCACGCTCCCTAATCCTGAGTTAACCTCCCTGGGTTCTGTCCCCGAGGTTATTCCGGTCTTAACCCCTGCTAGTCAGGCCTATGAGTCCCCCACTGTAAATCCCTGCATTTCCCAGGTCAGTGTGTCTTCCCTAGCACCAGAGAATGAATCCTGTTTGCCCTCTTTTTCTAACCCTAAAATTCTAAGCTCTGTTTCCGAGTTTTTTTTCTGTTTTAACCCCTGCTAGTCTGCTCTGTGAGGTCCCTACTGCTAACCCTAGTATTCCGCAGTCTAATGTTATGTCCCTAGGGCAAGAGGCAGAACCCCCTATGACCCCACTTTCGGAGACTAGCTTCTATTTCTCTGATTCTCAGGTACAGAGTAATTTGGGGGGGGGGGAGGGAGAGACACACTGGGGGGGGAAGGGAGAGAGACACTGGGGGGAGGGAGATCCAATGCTAGTATACTGCCTGCGCACACGCCTGCAGCCCAAGCGACTTGTGAACTTGGCTGTAGGAGATTGTAGACGCATGGCGGGGGCGTGGCGGACACGTCACAAAGCTGGTTCGCCCTTATTGGCTGTAAGCCAGCTCACGTGCGCTGACGTCATGTGATTTTGATTACATCAGGCGGGGGGGGGGGGGGGGGCGAGAAATTTCATGGATGAAAAAGGGGGCTCGGCATAAAAAGTTTGCTCACCCCTACATTATTCAAGGATAAATGTACATCCTCCAAATAATTAACACTGAAAATGTCCATGAGATGTAAAGTTAAGGAACTCCTGGTCTATCACATTAGTGCGTTAATAATATCAACCAAACCAGACAGCAACCTATAGTGTAAAGATACTGTAGATGCCCACGTATGTATGTCTTTATTTATATAAGGCCTACAGTGTACTCAGCACTTTACAGCAGAAACAATACAGTACAGGGAATTATAATACAATAAGTGCAACAAACACAATCAGACAATAGGAACGGAAATCCCTGCCCTGGAGAGCTTACAATCTAAGTGATGCAGCGACTACACTGTCCATGTAATCTTCTGCCATAAGACCCACATAAACTAAACTGCTCCATTTTGTACCATATTTTGTCATAATTTATATCATATCATATTTTATGTCATATTTAAAGCAGCGGTGCACAAAGTGGGGGGCGCGACCCTCAGGGGGGCGGGAGATTTTGCTGGGGGGGCGCGGGCAGTTGCAGAGACCCCGCGCTCTTCCCCAAGGCATTTAAATTAAATGCTGGGGGATCGCGTGAGTCCCCTGCAACTGTTTACTTACCGAGATTCAACCGTCTGTGTTGTTGACGCCGCGGCACCATGTGATCTGACGTCACACACCCACGCAGCGTCATCTGACGCAGATGAAGGTAGGCGGGGGGGGGGGGGCGCGAGAGCCGGGGGTAGAGAGACAGGGGGGCGCAGCACAAAACGTTTGCGCTCCCCTGGCTTAGAGCAGTGTTTCCCAAATGGGGTGCCGTGGAGCAGTCCCAGGGGTTCCACCATGGCTCTCCTCCACCCCCCTCTCTCCCATAGCGGCTGTGGAGAGGGCGAGCAGCCACGAAGAGACAGACTGTTTGCTCCACTGAGGCTCGTGCGGGAAGCCCCGGCTCTGCACGCTGCACGTTCGGGGAAGATGCCGCTAACGCCGCTGGCTGACCCGTGGCAAAAGCAGCCGGTGAAGAAAGTGGAGAGCGAGGTGCATAAGAAGGGATCGCGAGGGGGGAGGGGGGAGGTTACAGCTCGCGCCGGAGCAGGAGAGCAGTGACAGGAGAGGAGGGCGCATGGGATATCTACTTATAAGGAAAGTATATGACAGTATAGAAAGGTGTGAGTGAGCAGGGAAGGTGTATAGGAAGGAGTGAGGGAAAGTGTATGGGAGATTATAGGAGGGAGTGAGGGGAAGTGTATAGGAAGGAGTGAGGAGAAGTGTATGGGAGAGTATAGAAAGGAGTGAAGGGAAGTGTATAGGGGGAAGTGTAAAAGAAGGAGTGAGGGGAAGTGTATAGGAAGGAGTAAGGTGTGTGTATGTGTATGTATATAGTATACAGTATATATATTATATATATATATATATGTATGTATATATAAATGTGTGTGTGTTATATAGTAAAGGAGTAACACGTGTATTGTAGAGCAGCATTTCCCAAATGAAGTTCCGCGGAACCCTGAGGTCTTATAAAAATGTATTGGGACAGTGGGGGACTTTTAAAAAAAACCCTGGCGTTCCGTGAGGTAAAATTAAGTGTTTTGCGAAAAAATAAAACATTTAAAAATTGCATCCGCCAGGAGGGACGGAGACACCAACACCACTGCGTGCTCCCTCCCCCCTACACCATAAAAATAAACAAAGAGAGGCGCATGCGCGACGGCAGAGAGCATGGTTGTATAACCTGAGAACTCTGTGCCCCGCTTGTAGACATTGTAAGAATTTTTTTTTTAAAAATCAATAAAAAAGAGGAAAAACAACCATAAGAACTACAACAGTAGCGAAGGATGTAAAAAAAAACTGTTAAAACCCAGAGGAAGAAGGGGCTCCCCGAGTACTTCGGCTGCACCAGAAGAAGTAAGGCAGATCCCACATTGGCACCGATTTCGAATCAGGGATCTGATTCGGAGCATGAAGGAGAGGAGGAGGAGAGCGACAACCCTGAGTTTCTGCCGGTACGGATCTGCGATTTCAACCGCTTGTACAAGGACCTAATGACTTTATTATAGGCAGAAATTAAAGAACTAAGGAAGGAGGTCGGTACATTGGGGGAGCGGACCGGACAGGTCGAAACGCAATTAGACCTAACCACCAAAGCAACCAAAAAGAATGAAAAGAAAACGACAGAGCTCCAACTCCAAATAAATGAGCTGAGAGAAAAGCAGGAAGATGCAGAGAATAGAGACCGACGCAATAACGTTCGGATTAGGGGGGTCCCTGAAACCGTAGGGGACTGTGAAGACTTTGTGCTAAGATGGCTGGGGGAATTACTGCCAGAGACGCCTAAGGAGAGACTGGAGATGGACCGCTGCCATAGGGCTCTAAGATCCAGGCCCATGCAGACAGAACAGCCCCGGGATATAATAGTGCGGCTGCACTATTACAGTACAAGAGAGGCTGTCCTCCATAAGACCCGATCCAACCCGACAATCGAATTTGAAGGGGCTAGAATGATTATATTTCAAGACCTGTCCCCTACAACTCTTATGCGGCGAAGAAATCTAATCCCTATCACTAGGGTCCTCAGGGAGAAATCCATCAGATATCGGTGGACTTTCCCTTTCGGGTTACTAGTGATCCGGAATGGGAGAACCATCTCCATGAGAGAACTGGAGGAAGGGGAGGCATTCCTACAGAAGCTGGGCCTCAAGGGGACCCCCACCACCAGCGAGGAAGCAGTGGAAGCCCCAGACCCTAGTTGGTCAACGGCGGGACAATCACCGAAGTCCAGGACGGACAAAGGTTGAAGCAGAGGTGGAGGGCTAACCCCCAAGCCAGAAGTACATCTCTAAGTTGGATCAGTTGTGGTTCTCGTTTTTCTGTTCAATGATCCCCCACAAGTTTAAAGTTAAAAATGGACGTGTCAATAAAGCTGACACCGAACCGATAAAAAAAGAAAGAAAGAGATACGCATGCGCGGCTGGTTGAGGATGGCTGCATAGACCCACAGCTCCTCCAACCGCCGGCACAATAAAGAAAATAAACACTAGCAAAACCAGCATTTTCGGGGAAAAAAACAGAGCGACAGACGTCTAAACCGGTCCCGGTCAAGATAATAAGCCCCAAAACAGGATGGCTGCTACAAGACAAAAGACACGACGCAAGTCAGATGTTAGGGCCTACTTTACCGGCCAAAGCAAGGCTGGGGCTGCAGAGATGTCGGCTGTCTCTGATTCAGATTCAGCTCAAGATGCGGAGGGCTCAAGAGCGGCAGCAGAGCAGACAAAAGTCATTAAAAAAGAAATATCACGACTATTAATTGATCTCAAATCTTTCTTCAGAGGAGAGGTGGAGGGGCTCAGACACGACCTCATACAAATAGATACAAGGACCAACGAACTGGAGGAGCACATGGAAGCTAGCTCCAACACCCACAAAGAGACAAACTCCCGGGTACAGGCGCTGGAACAGAGAGTGGCAGAGCTGGAAGCCAGACAAGAGGATGGGGAGAATAGGGATAGAAGAAACAACCTCAGAGTTCGGGGGATACCAGAAGAAATCCTGGACCCAGAAGCTCTACTATCCCGGTGGATGGCCTCAATACTACCAGGCAGCCCGGCTTCAGACTTTAGAATGGACAGATGCCATAGGGCCCTACGATCCAGACCCGTGCCCTCCAATCCCTCTAGGGACGTGATCCTCCGGCTCCACTACTTCTCTGTCAAAGAAGAGGTGAGCAGAATAGCCCGTGCCACCCCCCACATTACCTTCGAGGGGATTACCCTCTTGATCTTCCAAGATCTGTCCCCTCTAACGTTGGCCAGACGGAGAGCGGTAGGGCATATAACCAAGGCCCTAAGGGACAGCGAGGTGCGGTATCGATGGGCATTCCCATTCGCCCTAGTAGCCATTAAAAACGGCAGACCGCAGGTGCTCAAACACCCCTCAGAAGGAGCAGCCTTCCTTAAAAAACTGGGAGTGCGGGGCCCACAGGACAATGGTGCGGAGGGAACCCAGCAGGGGAAGAGGACGGGCTCCCCGCCAGGAAAGCAGGGTACCTCACCCACACCGGAGAGGAGCCTAAGCAAGGAGGGAGGAAGAGGGAAAAGCCCGTAAATACGGGACAAAATAACATTCGCGAGCTGCAGTTGCGCCCGTTGCGCAGTTTTAACACACCCTGACACACAGACCAAGGCAGAAATCCCCCCTACCGTGAGGCTGTCGAGACTCCGGAGTCGTCCCGCTGCCGAATATGGCGGCTCAAAGCAGGTGACCATAGCACATGGGTCCCCAAAATGGCGGCTATCTACATACTGGTGAGGAAGGAGGACAGAAGGGCGCGAGATCCCCAATGGCGGCGGGGGTTTCGGCGGGAAGATCTGCTCTGCCGGCTGGACCCGCCCAGGGAGCCTCCCCCGATCCAGCCCTCTCGTCCTGGCAGCCCACAGCGGAATGACAATAACACGCCCACACTGGTGACGTCACGGGACTCGTTCCCGCGAGAGTTGGAGGAGAGGCGCGGCTAACAGACCCGGCGGACGACAGGATGACGTCAGAGGAGCGGCGACTTGCAGGAAGTGAAGAGGGCTCCTCTGGCGGAGGCACGCGAGCTCCACCGCCAGGGAAGCGACCGCGGGACATACGGATCTCCTTGGGAGGGACTTAAGTTAGCGGTGCAGAAGGAGGCTGCCTGGCCGCTCGGGGAGGGGATACCCCTGAGCAGGGGAGGGGGGGGGGGGGGGGGGAGGCGAAGGCCCCAGCCAGTGCAAGGAGGCAAAGGGGAGGATATGGCAAAGACATGTATAGGTGGCCTACTTAAAGCATAATATAGTAGCAAGGAATAGTATACAGAGCATATATGGTATAGAGTAGATAGGGGGGGAAAAAGGGGAAAAAAAAAAGAAAAAAAAAAAAGAACATGGGTACGAGAGAGATGCAAGCAGGGGGCTCCCACAAAGGATAACAGAGATACGGTGGGGAGGGGTTAGACATGATCCCAGAGGGAGGGGGAAAGGGGGAGAGCAACCGCGCCTGGGGGCAGTGAGGATTAGAGGAGGAGAGGAAGAAGTAGCTAGAGATAGAAAGAGCAGGGGTAGCACAGGGTGTGTAGTTGTAGTTTCAGTTATAGATAAGAGATAAGAGCTCACGAATAGAGCTCAAAATAGTTAAAAGATTAAGAATAGTTTAATAAGAGTTAACAAAATAGATAGAAGTGAAGATAGTTGCCAGGTTTTGTAACGCACAGAGCGGCCGGCGGGGGGGGGGGGGGGCAGCCACCACTCTGCCTGCAGGCATGTGCGTCCTTGCCAGGAGGGGGTCATAACCCCCCTACCTGGTACTGACCCGGAGATCTGTGGCGCATTCTGGAAGCCACAGAGATGGACCAGGGGGGAGGAGGGTCCAGGGAGAAAATATCTCCACCGGGCACTGAACCCGAGGTCTCTTAGGACCAATACGGTTCTCATGTTGTTTATATGTGTTATATGTTTGTATTCCTCCCTCATGTTATCTCCCTTTCCCTCCCCAGTTCCAACAGGCGGTGGGTTGAATAGGCGCTTCCGGAGTCTACTCTACAAAGTCCATGAGCAGAACATATCCAGGGTCTGGGGTAAGATCAGATCGGCATACATATTAGGCCCATACAGACACTACTACATAAAATGGAGGTAATTTTCATCTCACAAAACGCCAAAGGGCTCAATAGTCCACACAAGCGAAGAGTCGCTTTTACTGAGTTCAAGAGGAGAAGGGCGGACGTGGTCTTCCTACAGGAGACTCACTTCAGCTCGCGTAACAACCCGAAATTCCTCGACTCTAACTTCCGAAAGTTCTTCCTAGCATCAGGGGCAGAGAAAAAGAAAGGTGTAGCTATCCTGTTTCAGAATCACACACCCTTTCAGGTTGAAAAGGTTAAAAGGGACCCAAAGGGAAGGTACCTAGTGCTGGTCGGGCTCCTTAAGCAGGTCAGAATGACATTAGCGTGCATATATGCGCCAAATGAAGGTCAACTAGACTTTTACAACACATTTTTTCAGAAGCTGCAGTTATGGGCTGAGGGACAAATAATTCTAGGAGGCGACTTTAACACAGTCATGAATGCAAAGGTAGATAGGTCTACGTCCCAGAAAAATAATAAGAGAGAAGGGAATATCTCTCTGCTGAAAGGCCTCAAACAGACTAGCATGGTAGACATTTGGAGAGAGCAACACCAGGGGGATCGCAGTTATTCTTTCTACTCACACCCACATGACAGCTACAGTAGGATTGACCACTTCTTTGTATCGAGTACCGTTCTGTGGCTAACGAAATGCTTTCATTTGTGCGAGCTTTCGAAGAAGAGATCAGTCTATCTTGAAAGCTCAAAATAAAAGCATTTTGTTAGCCACAGAACGGTATCGTCTATTCATTTTTGATTATTAAAGCTCGGCTTTCATAAAGCGTGGGATACCACGTGAAACGCGTTAGAGTGTCCTTTTGGCTGTTTTTACTATGCCCTAAATAAATTTTTGTACCTAGTTTTTGCAGTTTGCAGTTTCAAATTCATCTTCAGCAGCAGCAGATGCACCGCCGTTTTTCCTGCACTTTCTACATTTACTTCTCGGTAGGAGCACGCCTGACAGGACCAGGATATCCCCAAGGTCAGCAGTGAGTAATTTACTTCATTTATGTGACCAGTCCTGCACATTGCCCAGACTACCACACAAGATCGACCTACACAGGCTAGTGGTAAGTGTATGGAAGTGTGTTTATTGTTGGACTAACTGGGTCTCATGTAATGAAGATGTTTATATATTATGAACTAGCTGAGAGACCCGGCGTTGCCCGGGATGTAAATGCGTAATAGGTAGTATTATTTATAAATCGTGGAACAATAGGTGACTGTTTGTTGTAAAGGTTGGATAATAATATTGAAAAGAAAGATGGAAGAAAATGTAATACGATGTTGTATAAAAATGGTTTATTGTAACCACACCACAGTACTTGTAGTTACCACCATCTAATTTCTTTCTACCTGTATTATATACAATTCAACCAGTTCCAGCTGAGTAAAATAACTAACATAGCACTCCTACAGTATCTGTTCAGTATAAACATTAAGTAAGTACACATAGAGAATTAGAGTACTACTGTATCTGATTTGTCTTTGGTGTGTGTACAGTATATATAAATACTAGCTGAGAGACCCGGCGTTGCCCGGGATGTAAATGCGTAATAGGTAGTATTATTTATAAATCGTGGAACAATAGGTGACTGTTTGTTGTAAAGGTTGGATAATAATATTGAAAAGAAAGATGGAAGAAAATGTAATACGATGTTGTATAAAAATGGTTTATTGTAACCACACCACAGTACAATGTATATTTTGGTGCCATAAGTGATGTAAAAATCTGAGTCGTGTGTCCTGCTAGGGTGTGAGGCGGTGGGTGGTGCGTGGGTTGTGAGTGCTGTCTGTGAATGGGGGTCCTGCTAGGGTGTGAGGCGGCGGGTGGCGCGTGGGTTGTGAGGCGCGTGGGTTGTGAGTGCTGTCTGTGAGTGGGGGTCCTGCAAGGGTGTGAGGCGGCGGCTGGCGCGTGGGTTGTGAGTGCTGTCTGTGAGTGGGGGTCCTGCTAGGGTGTGAGGCGGTGGGTCAGTGATGTCGGTGCGTAGGGGCGGGAGGCAGCAGGTGTGTGTGGCGGCAGGTATGTGTCGAGTGTGGCGGGTGTCTGTTGAGTGCGTGCAGCGGCTGTGAGGCGGTGGGTGAAAGGCAGAGGCGGCCGGAGTAAGGGCGGGTGAAAGGCAGAGGCGGGGGTGGGGAGGCGGTAAGGCGGGCATGAAGGCGAAGGGCGGCGGGAAGGGGAGGAGGGGGTGGAGGAGGGGGGCAAGGGGTGGAGGAGGCGGGAAGGGTTAGAGGAGGGGGGGGGAAGGGTTAGAGGAGGGGGGGGAAGGGTTAGAGGAGGGGGGGGGAGGG
>WSYH01004014.1:4425-50730 GCA_036426205.1 Ascaphus truei
CTCCCCCCAGTAAGTTCTGTAACTGGTCCTCTCTCTCCCCCCAGTAAGTTCTGTAACTGGTCCTCTCTCTCCCCCCAGTAAGTTCTGTAACTGGTCCTCTCTCTCCCCCCAGTAATTTCTGTAACTGGTCCTCTCTCTCTCCCCAGTAAGTTCTGTAACTGGTCCTCTCTCTCCCCATAGTAAGTACTATAACTGCTCCTCTCTCTCTCCCCCGTAAGTTCTGTAACTGCTCCTCTCTCTCTCCCCAGTAAGTTCTGTAACTGGTCCTCTCTCTCCCCCCAGTAAGTTCTGTAACTGGTCCTCTCTCTCCCTGCCCAGGGTACCTCAGTAATTTGGGTAGAAACTTCACCAGATTGTGGACAAGAAGGGACGGCCTTTCCGAGGTCCGTATAATATGTGTTATGGTGTTATCTATGTTCAGTAAACCTGTTATTATATACTCATGTATGTGTTCATTGTATTGGGTCTTGTGACAATGTTATCCAGTGCTGCTAGGATCCCTCACATGCGGAGGCGCTGTGACAGAGCAAATCAGGTACACCTCAGGAAACGCGCCACATGTAGTCACTCTAAAGGGAGAACGGGAAGGCAGCGTTACACAAGAACTTCCTATTAACCCATTATAAACTGCTCCCGATAACTCCCCCTGCCAATACCCCCATATATCCTCCTGACTCGCAGAACGCACGCCAGACGCAAGACCACCGCGACGTGCGTAACGCGCCAAACGACCCGAGGACACGAGAGAACGACCTCCGGAAGAGAATCGACGGGAGAGGACCCCAGAGAACCCCTGCCGAGATACGCCGGCGAGGGGAAGAGCACCCCATAACGCTCTAGAACCAGCCAGAGACCCAATACGCCGCCTGGACACCGAAGAACGGCGCCCGAGAACGCGACGATAAACATGAGAACCTCTCCCTAGTAAGCTCCTCTATACCCCAGATACCCCCCCATAACCCTATATTACCCCCATATAACCTCTCCCTTATAATCCTCCTTACCCCGTATAACCCCTCCATAAGTCTTCCTTATATACCATATAACCTCTCCCTAGAGCTCTTCCTATTACCCCATATAACCTCCCCTATAGCTCTTCCTATTACCATATCACCTATAACCATGCGATACCCCATATAAGATCCCTTCATAAACTCCTACTCCCTATTACCCCATATAACCGCTCCCTATAAATCCCTCCTATTACACATATAACCCCTCCCTATAAATCCTCCTATAACCCCTATATAAGCGCTCCTGATAAACTCCCCTATTACCCCATATAATAACCTCCCTATAACTCATCCGATTTCCCCAATACGACTCCCTACTAAACTGCCTCTATTACCCCATAAACCCCTCACCTATAACTTCTATCCCCCATAAAGCGCTCCTATTACGCTCCTTTCTCTCTCCTTGGTTTTGTCCTAATATTTTCTCGTGGACTTTTTATGTGTCCTATCTCTATCCGACTAATGGATTTTTGTAATAAACATGAGAACTATGGAAAGTATAAAAAAAATCTCTTTATCTGTTGTTAATGAAAAAGGATTGTTTGTGCTAAATACCAACATCTGAAATACAATGATTGCCTCCTTCCTATTTCTTCTCGAGGTCAGAGGACGGCCATCTTGGATTTGTGATGTAATGTAACTCATCATCTGGCTTCTGTTTCTCCTGCATCAGCACCAACCTGTCCAACCCCTTCCCCCTCCGTGTACTGACTCTTCCTGTCCCTCCCCTACTATGTCTCCTGGTTTCCAGTTATTAATGTTCCCAATCAGGGGTCAAAACTCACCCCCAGAGCTTTCATTGCCCCTTCTGTAACACTTGGTAAAATGCCGATGTTTGTACCGCAGTGGGAGTCGGCCATGGGGTGGGGCGGCACAGCCATGTTCCCCTGTGGGTACAGGATGAAGGACCGCTGACTGCATTCCCTGGGAAAGCCATTACAGGATCTCTGTGGAAAGGAGAGGGAGACCGAGGACTCGGACTACAGAACTTACTGGGGGGGAGCGAGAGAATTGGGGGGGGGTGGGTAGGGCGGGGGAGAGACCAGTACGTGAACTTACTGGGGGGGGGTGGGGGGGGGAGGGGGGAGAGGGACAGGTCAACAGAACATTTACAGTGGGGAAGAGAAGAGAGGAAAAAAAACAGTAAAGGGGGGGAGGGGGGAGACGACGGAGGGGGAGGGAGGGGCCAGTACTGAATTAATGGGGGGGGGGGAGAAAGGGAAAAAACCGAACTGAAGGGGGGGGGCGGGGTGAGGAGGAGGAGAGAAACAAGTACAGAACGTACGGGTGGGGGAGCAAGAGGGACGGTTACAGAAATACGGGGGGAGAGAGAAGAGGACAGTTAAAGAACTTACTGGGGGGGAGAGAGAGGACCAGTTAACGAACTATGGGGAGAGACGGAGGACAGTACAGCAATTACTGGGGGGGAGAGAGAGGAACAAAGGGTTAATAAATACTGGGGGAGAGAGAGGACAGTTACAGAAATTACATGGGGGGGGAGAGAGAGAACCAGTTACAGGAATTACTGGGGGAGAGAGAGGAACAGTTACAGAAATTATTGGGGGGCGAGAGAAGAGGGACCGTTACAAGAAAATTGAACTGGGGGGAGATGAGAGGCAGTTAAAGAAACTTAGGGGAGAGAGACGAGACCAGTTATAAGAAGACTATGGAGAGGAGGAGAGAGAGGAGAGAGCAGTTACAAACTACGGGGGAGAGAGGAGAGAGGAGCAGTACAGTTACTTACTATGGGGAGAGAGAGGACTAGTACAGAATTACTGGGGAGAGAGAGAGAGACAGTTACAGAAATTACTGGGGGAGAGAGAGAGGACCAGTTACGAACTTCTACGGGGGGAGAGAGGAGGAGCAAGTACAAGAACTATGGGCGAGAGAGACGAGGAGCAGTAGGTTAAGAACTTACGGGGGAGGAGAGAGAGGAGACGTATAGTACTTACGATAGGGGGAGAGAGAGGACCAGTTACAGGAAATATATGGGGGAGGAAGAGAGAGGACAGTTACAGAAAATTACTGGGGGGGAGAGAGAGGGACCCAGTTACAGAACTGACTGGGGGGGGAGAGAGAGGACAGTACGAGAAATTACTGGGGGAGAGAGAGAGGACACAGTTTACCAGAAACTACGGGGGGGAGAGAGAGGAGCAGGAGTTACAGACCTTACGGGGAGAGAGGGAGGACCAGTACAGAAATTACGGGGTGAAAAGAAACCAGTAAGTGATTAATTATATAGTATATTGGGGTATGCACAAGCTCTGAGCTTTCGGCCGGCCATGAAAAAAATTAGCACATCCGAAAATAAATGAAGACGGCGGCGCGAGTCAGTAAGGCCACTCAGCACATTTTTTACGGACGTGCCCAAAACAATGGGCTATCCTGCCGTGCAATGTATTTTACCCATGCTACTCGCAATAAAGTTCCCGTAACGTAGCTGATAGAAAAAAAAGCAGACTTGTAAACATTTGCATGGAGATTTGCCATCTCCCATGCAAGACTATTATAGGCGATCATACAAATAAATAAAGAAATTAATAATCGTGTACTGTCAACGAACACACTGTCGTTCGCAAGCAAATACAGCGGAGTGTACCTGCAGTGACTGGAATGCGCCGCTCCTCCCTCTGAAAGCAACGTTGCGTTTGCTTCCCAGCCTGGGTGGTTCATGCCGGGACGGCGGATGATGATCTGTTAAATGATAAATGATTAGGATTTAATAGGTGCAAGCTTCGCTGTGTTACGATGGCAATTAAGAACTGAATTGTAATGCAAGTGATATGATATATATACTGGGCGGAGTATTGCAGGCCAGCGGGAATAAAAGCTTCAATCCCTGATTGGAAAAAAAACTCAAATGCACTTGGGCAGAAACACAGGTCACAAACCTCAATACACCGGGGTATACCACGGAATTCGGTGGACTACAGAGGCTGAATAAAGGGGTGTAGTCGCAGGTGTACATGAGCGGGGTCTCCCGAGTGAACCGCAGCTGGTTTCAGGGTCCGAGGACCCCCCATATCCGGAGTACAGGCCCCCCTAAACACCCGGTGTCCACAGAAGCCACAACCCACCCCAAAGTGTGCAGTAGTGCTACCCACATAACGTGTGTGATTTGTTGGTGCAATTGATGAGTTGGATACCTGCCGGGAGCTCCAGCCCCCGGGTCCCGTCAGCCGTTGAGAAGATCAGTCTGTCTCACGTGGTCGTCGTCCGCCTCTGCGTGGGATGGACTCCGGCTGGAGTGACCCACTGTGAGGAGAGTCTCTATATCTTACAGTGGTGGTCTAGGCCCAGACCACAGGCCTGTCCCTAAAGCACCCACAAGCTTTTTGGATCTCCGGGCCTACCTGGGGTCTAAGGACTTAAACTAGGCCTAGGCCAGGGAAGCACAGCTCCCTGGCCACTACCTGTTCTCTCTCTCTGCTCCCCTTCCGACTGGCGTGGCTCTCCAAGCGAGCCAAATGTATCTTTCAAGGTTGCCGAGATCCTGGCAGCCCTATTGGTTGTTCGCGCCCATGTGCCTGCAGCCCCATTGGCTGTTCGCGCCCATGTGCCTGCAGCCCCATTGGCTGTTCGCGCCCATGTGCCTGCAGGCCCATTGGCTGTTCGCGCCCATGTGCCTGCAGCCCCATTGGCTGTTCGCGCCCATGTGCCTGCAGCCCCATTGGCTGTTCGCAGCCCCTGTGCCTGCAGCCCATGTGCCTGCAGCCCTATTGGCTGTTCGCGCCCATGTGCCTGCAGCCCCATTGGCTGTTCGTGCCCATGTGCCTGCAGCCCCATTGGCTGTTTGCGCCTGTGGCAGAACCTGAGAGACTGAGCCCAGCCTGCACTGACCCAGCACCCTGACCAGGTCTGAGAGACTGAGCTGAGCCTGCACTGACCCAACACCCTGACCAGGTCTGAGAGACTGAGGCCAGTCTGCACAGACCCAGCACCCTGACCGGGCCTGAGACTGAGCCCAGCCTGCACTGACCCAGCACCTTGACCAGGTCTGAGAGACTGAGCTGAGCCTGCACTGACCCAGAACCCTGACCAGGCCTGAGACTGTGCCCAGCCTGCACTGACCCAGCACCCTGGCCTGAGACTGAGCCCAGCCTGCACTGACCCAGCACCCTGATCAGATCTGAGAGACTGAGCACAACCTGCACTCACCCAGCACCCTGACCCAGTGTGAGAGACTAATCCCAGCCTGCACTGTCCCAGCACCCTGACCAGGTCTGATTGAGCCACCTATGCTGAAGCTGGGATATCCGTAAAACCTGACCTGTTGGGGGATCTTGAGGACCGGGGTTGAGATCCTCTGCCTTAATTTAATAAGTAAATTGTCTGCATCGCGGCTTATAATTACCATATCGCATGTCTCTACTAAAACAAGGTACAGTATTTAGCAATTAATATGTAACCACAGAGCTATCACAAGATCATGAAGTTAATTTTAAACCCAAATATCTTTCTTTCTGGTATTTTATCTTGTGATTGTTAAATGAGAAAAACTAACCTTGACTAGCTGGTAATTTCAATTTCAATTTCCTTAACCTGTTTTTCTTTAAGTTTCCAATATATCTTGCTAATTTCAAGTGTGACTCGGACATTATATTGCAACCTTACAGTATGTACGTATTTATTACAGCTCATCAAACTGCAGGTTAAATGGAGCATATGTAGCTATAACATTTAGGAAAATCATGAAACAGTACTATGATTATGGAAATGACATCTTAATGAAAGTAATAGAAAATTGTTTTAGAGAAGGGAAGTTGAATGGTCAGTCCCTTAAAGCTGCAGTTCAGTCAATATCCTGCATGTGTGTTATTTTTTTTTTTTTTTCAATTTTTTTTAATTGTTTTGGAGAGACACAACAAATATTCAACATTGGTTCACATATATTGTTCAAGTATTACCAGTTGTGTTTAAAACAAAAAAAAAACCCTCTACAATTCGTTATCAGTGCTTAAATAAAATATTCGTTTTAACATAGTCTTTGTGTTAATATGATCTGTTTCCACATCTCAGGCTGTGCTAGGGAAGCAGGCGCCTCCTTGCGTGACTCTCGTAGAATTTAGAAAAGAATAGAGAAGAACAGAGAAAAGAAGATAAAGAAAGGGGGGGGGGAGGGGGGAGAAGCCCATTTATCTAGTTTCTCTGTAGTTATGTCTGTGTGTTCCTAATTGCCCGGCCAAATTTCCCAGATTTTGTGAAATTTGTCAAGTTTTTGGCTCAATTGCGCTAAAAGGAGCTCCATCATTTTTATTTCCCTTATTCTCCGTAACACCGTTTGTCTAGAGGGCGCGTTCACCTTTTTCCAGGCCGCTGTGTTATTTTTAATAAATCAGTTCTGTAGTAAGAAAAAATACTTTTAGCATTTTCTGTTTTAAAAAACAACAACCTTGAAAGACCAATTTTCTTGTATTCTATTTTAACAGCCATTTGCTAAGGCACTGCCCCTTCATGTCCTGTCACAAGCCCTGGCACACCCCTTTGTCAGCCCTGCCCTCCCTCTAGCACATGTCAGTGCAGGAGTGCTCATGAATATTCATGAGCTTCCACTGAGAGACTGAAGCAGAAGAAAAACAGATCCCTTCACTAATGATGTCACCAAATTTCGCTGATCAATACATGGAGAACGAATTGACCGGCAGCTATACAGTTCTTTAGGTAATTAGAGATTGCACACATGAAACTATTGAAGTAAAAAAATAAATTAAAAAAAAAAAAAGACTGAACTGCAGCTTTAAGGACCAAAGTGTACTAATGGCAGTGACATATTTAATGGGCTACATATGGGTGAGTGAGACATTTTTACCCAACTTTGATACCGAGAAGTATTTTAAAATGGGTTTTAAAAGCAAACATGCAGATACAGTGATCTGAGACTTGGGAGGGGTGTGATTCCTGCTGGGACTGCCTGAGTGGCACCTCCAGGAAGAAACAAGGATGTGAGTCTGCTGTGGAAGCAGGGCTGTCCTGTCCAGGACACTGGATCCAGATGGATTTCCTGGACTCTCGTGGGACCGAGTCCCAACAACAGATAAGGACTAAATAATGTATATTTGGGTGCCTAAGGACTGTTGATATTGTTGCTAACCGGGTGGGTTGTTTAAAGCTGGGAACCAGTTTAGTTGGCCAGTGACAAACAGAGAGGGAGCTGATGTTTAGACAGTCTCCTGATAGGAGTAGGCTTTATTTTTATGATTTGTTTTTTCTTAATGGGACGGTGGGCCTATTATTGTGTTATTGTGTTATTTAACCCCTGTAAATAAACCCCATATAAAGAAATACAGAGTTTCCTGTCTTAATATGGGACACAAGAACCCGCAACGTGACCGCGGAATCACACTATATATATAATCTAAATTGCTAGTCCAAATAAAAGAAAGTATCATAATACCTAATACTGTAGTACTCATTTACTCTGCACTATCGCAACTGGACTAACATGGCTATTTCTATTTAATTAATCATGTACTAATCAGCTTCAAAATTACTGATTGGAGAAGGTTTGTCTAAGGTTTGGCACTGAAATATGTTGGACTTTTGTAATATTCTACAAATCACTGGATGTCTTTGGCACTTTACAGAGTTCAAAAACATTAACGTAACATCTTGCCTTAATGGATGTTTGATTTGTAGTGATTTTGGTTAAGGATATTTGTGTTAAAGTCAACTTGACACCCAAAGACCAATTAATGGAAAATTCCACAAACGAAGTCCTTTTGATAAATGCTAACGTAACATTACTTTCTGTGTCTTTCTCCTAGCCAAGGTGTTAATGAATGGTTAGAATTAATCCGGCTTCCTCTTCAGTTCATTGACCTTTTACACATGTCAAATATGAATTCTGCTGTATAAAGACATATGAACTTTGCCAAGATTCGCTGGGCCACTGTTTCACTTCAACCTCTCGCAACGTTCTAAAACGAATGAGAATTTTCCTCAAACTTTTTGGGTCAGAAAGTTGTGACAAATGTGTTGGAACTTGTCTAAGTTTTAGGGAAATGTACGAATCTCTCCAGTGTATCTATCATCATGGCTCATCAATGCCATATAGCTGGGCGGTGTGGCGGCCTGAGGGGTGCCTCGCATCAGGAGGGCTACCGGGTGTAAGGGTAGAGATCCCTTCAAGAGTTGTTTGAACCGGTACTGATCCACCACGGCTGCCGGAATAATTCTCTTGGAGAGTAGTGTCCACAGCGTCGGACACACGCGGACAGCTCGGCTCCTTTTTTTTGACGGAGAGCATGGAAATGTGTCAGGAGTTCCTGCTCATCATCTTCATCCACATAAGACTGGGTTAGGAGTCCGATCAAATCACGAGCGGTGGCTTCTCCAGTTGCGCGGCCGGAGGCCGAAGACTCTTGACTAGCCACTGCCGCTTGATGGCCTCGGAGCAGAACCAATCGTCGAGCACTTGGAGGTCATATTCCTTCCGGACCTCGAAGCCTTCCTCCCCCAAAGAGATGGGGGGGCTGTCCCGGAGAAGGCCTTGAGCTTTCGATAGTTCTGGGACTGAGAAGACATGGTTAGGGCTTCTACTAGTCGGAGTAGAGTTACTCCCAAGTCGGAGTATGCTGGCTCTTGGCTAGGAGTCTGCATAGGGCTGCTCTCATAACGGCTGGGGGTAGGTGACGGTGTGGAGTGTTGGCTCGGTGGGATGCCTCTAGCAGGGCACTTGGGGTGAAGGTTATCCGGGTTACGGGTAAGTCTGCCCTGGTTGGTGTAATTTAGGCTGAGGCTTTAGTCCTCCATTCCCCGGGGATGTAGGAGGAGGTGGACGCTTCAGCCTGACAGGGGACCTCTAAGGAGGGTCCCGAGGTGGACACTGCATTGGAAGCTGGTAGCCCAGGTTATGTGAGCGGGCAGCCCGTGGGTCTCTGGTAAATTTAGGACCTGAGGAGCATCTTCCATGCATATTTCTTGGCCCTCGGTCAGTATTATGGTACTCCAATTAAATGTCGGGTCATATTTTTGGCCTCTAATCCAGCGGTGCGCAAACTGGGGGGTGCGCACCCCAGGGGGGGTGCGAGACAGCCTGCAGGGGGGGCACGGGGTTTACAGAGGCCCGCGCGCTTCCTGAAGTCACTTAAATTAAGTGCCGGGGGAGCTGCAGGGCCTCTGTAAGCCTTTACTTACCTTGGCTCCGGCGGCTTCCTTCCCGCGTCACCATGGCAATGAGGCTTCAAATGACGAAGTGAGGTCATGCAATGGCAACGTGTCGTCATGACACTGGAGCGGAGGTAAGTGGGGGTGGGGGAGGGTGCTGTCGGCAGAGGGGGCGCAGGGAAAAAAACTTGGCGCCCCCTGCTCTAATCCATGTGTTGGCCAGACTGGGGAGTCTTCTTATGGGATCCCGAACCTCCCACTGGGGCGTGAGAGCAGGAACATTTCCCACTGCGACCACGTGGCGGGGGGGGATCTTGGACCTCCAAACCCCAGGCGTGGACCTCTTGCTGGGAGAACACAAACATGGTGTTGGATTTTGTTTTTCTAATTTAGCTGCTGATTTGGGCACCCCAGGTCTGAATCTCAGCAGCGCATCCAAATGTAGCCCCTTTTCCCCCGTTTCTACGGTGACTACTTGTGGTGCTTTACCTTATAGGCTCAAAGGAGGCCTGATCCTCCGTTGAGGTGAGCCTGGGGTGTACCTGATCGTTCTGGTGACAGCACCTCCACCTTTGAGGGATCCTAGCAGCACTGGATAACCCCTTCACAGGACCCAATACAATGAACACACACACACTGGTATATAGTAACAGGTTTACTGAACATAGATAACACCATAACACATATTATGCGGACCTCGGGCGGCCATCCCCTCTGCAGTGCCCGACTGTCCAACCACTTTGTCCACACCCTGGTGATGTTCCCACCCAAAGTTGCCCTGGGCACTTAAACACCCGGTGTCCACAGGAGCCACAACCCACCCCAAAGTGTGCAGTAGCGCTACCCACAGAATGTGTGTGATTTGTTGGTGCCCTTGATGAGTTGGATACCTGCCAGGAGCTCCAGCCCCCGGGTACCGTCGGCCATTGAGAAGATCAGTCTGTCCCACGTGGTCGTCGTCCGTGACGGCATCCGCCTCTGCGTGGAGTGGACTCTGACTGGAGTGTCCCACCGTGAGGAGCGTCTCTATATCTTACGGTGGTGGTCTAGTCCCAGACCACAGGCCGCAAGTATTGTGCGGCATCGCTGCTGTGTCCTTAACATGATAAACTAATGGGGCAAAGTCCCTATCTGAGGGGCCTGTCCCTAAAGCACCCACAAGCTGAGGTGTCCCCCAAGTAACAATCTGAAGTGTCCCCCACGTAATAATCTGAGGTGTCCCCCAAGTAACAATCTGAGGTGTCCCCTAAGTAACAACCTGAGGTGTCCCCCAAGTAACTGTAAGGATTCTGCTCGGTCCGTGCCGGGTTTTCACAACGGTCCAGGTTTTTTGGCTCTCCTGCCCTTTCTGCTCAATGTGGCCATTTTGGATACTGGCAGTCTGCAGTCACACATTACCCTTTCACCTATTTGGAATCACTGTTGTTGACCCCGGACCGTGAGCCCGACCTCGCTGCCTTCCGTCTGCCCTAACCTTTGCCTGTTGCCTGGACTTTGCACCACTGCCGCCAGCCCTGACCCCTGCCTGCTTACCGACTACAAATACGCTTACAAGATTTTGTGACCACCCGACCTCAGCATAGGACGTGAGTGGCACCACCGACTGCGGCGCCTGCCACTCGGGCAGGTAAGCTCGCAGCCACTTCTAACGCTGTCCCAACTTGGAGGTCCAAGCCTCCCATTGGGGAGACTGCAGCCAAGCCTACAGGCTTTGCGCATGAGACGCGGTGCTACCATTGTAACCGGACCGGGCACATGAAGCCTCAGTGCCCCGACCTGCGGCATTCCAGTTATCCCCCTCCGGGGCAATGCCCTCCAGCAGTAAAACTACTCAACCCCGTGGGACTGGCACCAACTGTGGAGCAGCAGGCAGCCATCCAACAGGTCCATCAGCGGACCCAGGTGGCGGTCCCTACAGGCGGCACAGCAGCAGAGACAGACGGGACCCCAGTTGCAGACATCGGACTGCAAGCCAATGATGTCCGGAGGAAGCATTTGCGACCAGTGACCATCGGAGCTCACCAGGCAGCCGGCCTGATCGACTCCGGTGCTACAGTTACCCTGGTGCGTCCTGATATGGTTCGCCCAGAGGATATGCTCCCTGGACCAGGAATGCAGGTCACCATGCCAGACGGGGGACCCCGTTCAATCCAGGTTGCCCAAGTATTTCTTGACTGGGGTGCTGGCCGAGGCGTGAGGGATGTGGGTGTTTTGCCTGGGTTGGATACTGAGGTGCTACTCGGTAACGACCTAGGACACCTAATCTGCTCTTTTTCCAGTGAAGTTGCTACTGTGGCCGCAGTCACAAGGAGCCAAAGTCGGGCACTTGCCCAGGCAGGGGAGCCTTTGGTACCCCTGCCGATTGAGGAGATCACCGTCCCCCTGCAGTTGGGAGCACTGATTCCTGCGGAGGCCGACCAGGTAAGCCAGACAGAGTCTGTACTGTGTCCTGACCTCCCTACCATTGTCCCTGTTTCCCTATCCCCTGACTTAGTGACTGAGGCTGAGTGGCCAGAGCTGGGTACACGGTTCCAAGAAGCAGTGCGGTCTGATCCCAGCATAGAGGGCATGAGACTTCAGACATCCAAGTCTGCCTCTGAGGGTGGGTCGGATTGGTATCTCTGGTACCATGGGCTCTTGTACAGAGAGCAAGCTCAAGGCGCGCCAGATAGGGTATGGAAGGTAGGAGACAGTTAGTGGTACCCGGGGAGTATAGGCAGCAGTTGTTGCAGGCAGCCCACTCCATACAACTAGAGAGACATCAGGAGGTCACCCGCACCAGAGCCTGGCTATTGCAGCATTTCTACTGGCCGGGGGCATCACGGGCTGTGGCAGATTTTTGTCGCTCATGTGATGCCTGCCAGCGCGGTAGGCAAGGTGGGTGACCGTGTGAGAGTCCCCCTGAGACCACTACCGGTGATAGGTGAACCTTTCCAGAGGGTAGCGGTAGACATAGTGGGACCCCTTATGGTCCCTAGCTGGACGGAAAGCACTACCTCCTCACGATGGTCGATTTTGCGACCTGATACCCTGGGGCTGTGGCACTGTCCTCGATCGAAGCTAAGAAGGTGGCAGTGGCTCTGATAGGGATTTTCTATAGGGTAGGTTTCCTAGTGAGATTCTAACCGATTAGGGGATGCAATTCATGTCTGAATTGCGCCACTGTCTCTGGGAGGTGTGCGGGGTGACAACCCTCCGCACTGCCCCTTACCACCCCCAGACAAACGGATTATGTGAGAGGTTTAATGGTACCCTGAAGCAGATGCTGCGAACCTATATAGAGGCTGAAGGGAAAGACTGGGAGATTCATCTGCAGCACTTGCTGTTTGCCTACCATGAGGTACCGCAAGAATCTACTGGGTTTTCACCATTTGAGCTTCTATACGGTCGCAGGGTCAGTGGACCGCTTGACCTGTTCCATGAGGGGTGGGAAGGGGAGACTACTACTACTGATGCTTCTGTGCTACAGTATATACTAACTCTCAGGAGACCGGATAGACCGACTCATGGGGTTAGCACAGGCTAACCTCAGGGATGCTCAGACCAAGCAGAAGACTTGAAATGATCAGAATGCCCGGAATAGAGAGTTCATCCCTGGGCAGCAAGTGCTTGTTCTGAAGCCCACTCGGCAGAACAAACTCATGGCTGCCTGGGCTGGCCTGTATACGTTTTTCCGGCGGATGAACGAGTGCAACTATGTTGTACAATTAGATCAGGAGACAGGGAGACATAGAACATATCACATAAACATGTTGAAGGAGTACTTCCAGAGTGTGGCATCGGTGATAGCTATCTGTAGCCCATCGATGGAGGACCCAGTGAGCCCTGCTCTGCATGACCTCCTAGGGGACGCTAGGCAATGGGGCACAGTTGAGCAGGTAGGGATAGGTCCCCAGCTTGAGGCACCCAGCGGGTGCAGGCACAAGCTATGCTAGATCAGTACCAGGACCTGTTCACGGATAAGCCAGGCAGGACCCATATCACTGATCACCCAGTTCACACTGGGGATCAGAGACCCCTGCATAAGAATGCCTATCGGGTATCAGCAGAGGTGAAGCGTAGTATAGAGGAGGTGGAAGAGATGCTGGCCCTAGGGGTAATTATACCGTCTCAGAGTCCTTGGGCTTCACCGGTAGTCCTGGTACCTAAGAAGGACGGGACCACCCAATTCTGTGTGGACTACCGGCAGCTCAACACCCAGACGGTGTCATATGCCTATCCCATGCCCCGCATGGATGAGCTGTTAGATGAGCTCGCGGGGGCAAGGTATCTGACTACCATGGATTTGTCCAGGGGGTACTGGCAAATCCCACTGACCCAGGAGGCACAGGAGAAGTCAGCTTTCATCACTCCGAGTGGATTATATGAATTCCTAGTTATGCCATTCGGGATGAAGAATGCCCCGGCTACTTTCCAACGCCTGGTCAATAGGTTACTGGAAGGAATGCAGGGTTTTGCAGGGGTATACCTGGACGATATAGCAGTATTTAGTAATTCCTGGGAATCACATATAGGGGGCTATGCACTAAGCAGTGATAAGTCGTTTTAAGAGCGCAAAGTGCTTTTAGAACATGAAGTTCCGCCGAGCGCTATGCACTAAGCCGCGCAAACAGGCACTTTGCGCTCTAAAACTGGCTTTTTCTTGAAATTTTTTCTAAGTCCAACTTTGCTCGTACGATCAGCTGTTTGCGCTGAATCCTGCCCTTCTGCGGGATTCACTAAGCAACTCAAACTGATCGTACGTTAAAGTTGCGCTGAATAAAGCTCACCAGCTAAAGGCAGGTGATAACAAAAGCTTTGTTTACCTTTTTGCAGGCGCAAAACCAATACAACAGGCCGGTGGGTGTCCCCGGCTGACCCCACAGGGGTCCCCAAGGGAGGCCAGGGGTCGCGCGGGTGTCCCCGGCTGACCCCGCGGCTGTCCCGGGTCCCCGCGGGAGTCCTGGGGTACCCGCGGGCCTGCGGTACCAATGTTGTGCCAACAAAAATACTAAACATTATTTCTAACTAAATACACCCCCCTAACACCTACAGTACAATAATGTGCAAAATAACTATTATCCAGATATGGATAATAGATTATTTGCCCATTATTAAACACTGCATTAGCCAGCATAAATAAAGTCAATAACAACAGTAGCCAGCTAATCCAATCAATACAAGCAGTAACAACATCAACAATTATTTAATTAAACCATTAACCAATGAAACCAATTAATTCCTAAACCAACTCAAAATGAATAGTAACACTAACCAATCAAACCAATGAATTACAACAACATTAATGAATGTAACATTAAAAGACAAATAAATACATACAAACAATCTCTGAAAGAACCATAAAACGCATTAGCCAACATAATACAACATTAACTACAAACGAACACCAATCGTAAACATTTTATTACATTAAGCAGGAAAAATACAAACAATCACATCCACATAAGAAACTGACATTAAAAAAACCAACAGCAATACCAAGCCACAAATGCCCCCCAAATATTGTCATAATAATGTATTAATCTGTACCCTAAAGTGGTACAGATTAATATATTATCAGTCAATGTGCCTCCCCCAAAAAATCAACAATCACATCCAATGAACAAACCTGTAAAAAAGAGACATTTACAAAGATTCTATATATTACTTACCATTAGAAGCGGTGGTCCTCCGACTCCCGGGGTAACAGGAAGCTCACGTACCTTGAAGGCCTCCAACAGCATCCGATGCCATCCGCCATGAAGATCCGGCTCAGGTACTCAAATCTTCTTTTTTCTTTCTTTAATCACCTTCTTCTATCTTCATCTGTCACCATTTCTTCATCTTCTTTATCTTCTATCTTCATCTGTCAATCCAAAATACCCCATGTTAAATCCCAACCGATGCTGTCTCGTCGGCTTCTTGGGCTCAAATGAGGTGTCAAGGCCTTAAATATGGCTTGTGACGTCACATTTAGCCTCAAAATGGTTAACAGCCACCTGATTGGCTGTTTAAACCATGTTCCGACTTTATTTTTATTTTTTTTACATGACGTCACTTAAAGCTGCAGTTCAGTCAATATCCTGCATGTGTGTTTTTTTTAATAAATCAGTTTTGTAGTAAGAAAAAATACTTTTAGCATTTTCTGTTTTTAAAAAAACAACTTTGAAAGACCAATTTTCTTGTATTCTATTTTAACAGCCATTTGCTAAGGCACTGCCCCTTCATGTCCTGTCACAAGCTCTGGCACACCCCTTTGTCAGCCCTGCCCTCCCTCTAGCACTTGTCTGTGCAGGATTGCTCATGAATATTCATGAGCTTCCACTGCCAGTCAAGCAGATTATAAACAAATGCCAGCTTTTAATATGTCACCAAATTTCGACCTATCAATACATGGAAAACGAATTGAGCTGCAGCTATACAGTTCTTTAGCTTAGCTAATTAGAGATTGCCCACATGAAACTATTGAAGTAAAAAAATAAATGCAAAAAAAAAAAAAAGACTGAACTGCAGCTTTAAAGGGAATGATGCCAGCCAATCAGAATGGCTGTGCTTCATTTGCCTTTAAGTTGACGTCACGAAATTCAAGATGGCCGGCGTCACATGGTATTTCAGCCAATCAGAGTGTGGAATTGGTTCCCACGATCTGATTGGCTGAAATACCATGTGACGCTGGCTTCGTGACGTCATCTTAAAGGCAAATGAAGCACAGCCATTCTGATTGGCTGGCATCATTCCCTTTAAGTGACGTCATGTCAAAAAAAAAAATTAAAGTCGGAACATGGTTTGAACAGCCAATCAGGTGGCTGTTAACCATTTTGAGGCTAAATGTGACGTCACAAGCCATATTTAAGGCCGTGACGCCTCATTTGAGCCCAAGAAGCCGACGAGACAACATCGCTTGGGATTTAACATGGGGTATTTTGGATTGACAGGTGAAGAAAGAAGATAAAGAAGATGAAGAAATGGTGACAGATGAAGATAGAAGAAGGTGATTAAAGAAAGAAAAAAGAAGATTGGGGTACCTGAGCCGGATCATCATGGCGCATGGCATCGGATGCTTTTTGAGGCCTTCAAGGTACGTGAG
The DNA here is from genome assembly GCA_036426205.1 of Ascaphus truei. Lineage (NCBI taxonomy): Eukaryota > Metazoa > Chordata > Amphibia > Anura > Ascaphidae > Ascaphus > Ascaphus truei. Next base: position 20,611 of record WSYH01004014.1, read on the forward strand.
CTTCCTGTTACCCCGGGAGTCGGATGGCTACCGCTTCTAATGGTAAGTAATATATTCTATGTTTGTAAATGTCTCTTTTTACAGGTGTTTTCATTGGATGTGATTTTTGATTTTTTGGGGGAGGCACATTGACTGATAATATATTAATCTGTACCACTTTAGGGTACAGATTAATACATTATTATGACAATATTTGGGGGCATTTCTGGCTTGGTATTGCTGTTGGTGTTTTTAATGTCAGTTTCTTATGTGGATGTCATTGTTTGTATTTTTCCTGCTTAATGTAATAAAATGTTTGCGATTGGTGTTCGTTTGTAGTTAATGTTGTATTATGTTGGCTAATGCGTTTTATGGTTCTTTCAGAGATTGTTTGTATGTATTTCTTTGTCTTTTAATGTTACATTCATTAATGTTGTTGTAATTAATTGGTTTGATTAGTTAGTGTTACTATTCATTTTGAGTTGGTTTAGGAATTAATTGGTTTCATTGGTTAATGGTTTAATTAATTCATTGTTGATGTTGCTATTGCTTGTATTGATTGGATTACCTGGCTACTGTTTTTATTGACTTTATTTAGGTATGCTAATGCAGTGTTTAATAATGGGCAAATAATCTATTATCCATATCTGGATAATATTTATTTTGCACATTATTGTACTGTATGTGTTAAGGAGGAGGGCGGGAGGGGGGTCGTGTATTGATGTTTGTTAATTCTTTTTTAAATGTACATTTTAATTATAGTGTAGATGTGCAGGGGGTCTCCAGAGCTGACCCGCGTTGGTTTCAGGTCCCAGGACCCCCTACTTCAGGAGTTACAGGCCCCGTTATGGGGTGCCAGTATCCCCTGCACTTTCAAGCGTCCGCGTCACGTGACCGGGACATTGAAATTCTGCAGGGGATACCGGCACCCCATAACGGGGCCTGTATTCCTGAAGTAGGGGGTCCTCGGACCTGAAACCAATGCGGTTCAGCTCGGGAGACCCCTGCTCATGTACACTATAATTAAAAATGTATTTTATTTATTGTACGATCGCCTGTAACAGCCTTGAATGGAGATGCTAAATCTCCATGCAAATGTTACAAGCGGCTTTTTTTTCAATCAGCTAGCGCACGGGAACTTTAAGTGCGATAGCAGGGGGGAAATACATTGCACGCACGATAAGCCAGTTTTGGGCACGTCCGATAAAAAATGGGCTGCGGGCCTTAGTGAATCGCGCCGCCGGCTTCATTTTTTATCGGACGTGCTAATTTTTTCCAGGCCAGCGCGAAAGCTCAGAGCTTAGTGCATAGCCCCCATAGTGCATGTAGCAGCGGTGCTGAAACGGATAGCAAAGCCGGGCTGACACTCAAACCATCTAAATGTCTAGTCGGGATAGCAGAGGTACTGTACCTCAGGCATAGAGTAGGCGGGGGGCATCTCAAGCTACCGGAGCCGACTAAGGTAGGGGCAATTCTCGAGTGGCCAGTGCCCCGAATAAAGAAGCAGGTTATGGCTTTTTAGACACCGCTGGCTACTATAGGAAGTTTGTCCCCCCCAGTACAGCGCCCTGGCCAAACCCCTGACTGACCTGACCCACAAGAAACTCTCGGTTCTGGTTACCTGGTCTCCCGCTTGTGAGGAGGCATTCCAGGCTCTGAAGGCGACCCTGGCTAGTCCTCCCATCCTGGCAGCCCCTGACAACAGCAAGTGGTTCGTGGTGCAGACCGATGCCTCGGACTATGGTGTCAGTGCTGTACTCAGCCAGGTAGACGAGGATGGGGGAGAGCACCCAATCGTCTACCTGAGCTGCAAGCTGTTGCCTCTGGGGGTGGCTTATGCCACCATTGAGAACGAGTGCCTGGCCATCGTATGGGCACTAAAGAAACTCCAGCCCTACCTGTATGGCAGAGCTTTTACTGTGATCACTGATCACAATCCCCTCAGCTGGTTACAGAGGGTGTCGGGGGACAATGGCAAACTTCTGCGCTAGAGCCTGGCCTTGCAGGAATATGACTTCAGTATCCAGCACAAGAAACGTAGTGAGCACGGGAATGCAGATGGACTCTCCCGACAGGACATCCCCAGTGACCAGAAAACTTCCCGGATCTCCAGGTCTGTGGAGCCACCTGCGGGGGTGACCGCCCCAGAGCCTTGGTCTTGGGGGGGAGGTGTGACGGGAGGGGGTAATCAGGCTATCTAACAAAGGTTAAGCCTGCTGGTTACCCCTGAACCCGTGGGGTCCCTGGTTCCTCCATAAGCCAGGGACAATACATGCTGGAAAATAAGATGACCCTGTATTTTTCCTATTTCATGCTCCCTTAGCCCTAGAACTGTGACATTTCTTGTGTGTCAGTTTTAGGGGGGATATTTGGGTTGAAATACAATTATTTTGGTTGCAGGAGTTGGGGGGCCAAAGTTGCCGGTAGTCATTTAATTCTTCCCAGCAAGCAGGCATGATTTGCCGGTACGCAGGGTGAATTACACCGGGGCTTCCCTGTGTCCCCCAGACTCCTGGATTTCGAGCCCAAAAATCCCCAAGTTATAAGGGAAATAAGTATAAGGTCCCCCAAAGTATATTCTGTAATGAAGTGTACTTTATATCGTGTTTTGCGTTTACTATAAGGCTCTATACAGACAGCCCAGGCATATGGTTAAGGTGCCAGCTATTTTGCATAGTGTCCATAGATGGAGGAGACGGGATGTTGAGAGGTGTCGGGGTGCTACGTGGACAGGGCAGGGCGAAGTACTGGTTCTGGAGAACAGAGACCCCATGGGGTCAGCCTTTGCTGAAGCAGGCACCTTGCACCTAGGAAAGCTTAGTTTTTACCCCCAGACCCAAAGTAAGTGTGTATATTCTCTGTATTTTGTATTTCTGTGTGTTTCCGAGGTCTTATCCCAATAACCCTCATTTTATTTCACTGCCTTTGTTTTGCCTATTGACCGATCCCTTAAATATAAATATGTTAAGAGACCTGGTCTACCGTGACAGCACCGTCACAGTAGCAACCTGAGGTGTCCCCCAATAACAACCTGAGGTGTTCCCCCAAGTAACAACCTGAGGTGTTCCCCCAATAAAAACCTGAGGTGTTCCCCCAAGTAACAACCTGAGGTGTTCCCCCAATAACAACCTGAGGTCTCCCCCAGGTAACAACCTGAGGTGTTCCCCCAATAACAACCTGAGGTCTCCCCCAGGTAACAACCTGAGGTGTTCCCCCAACAAAAACCTGAGGTGTTCCCCCAAGTAACAACCTGAGGTGTTCCCCCAATAAAATCTTGAGGTGTTCCCCCCAATACAAACCATGAGGTTCCCCAGAGTAACAACCTGAGGTGTTCCCCCCAAAGTAACACCTGAGGTGTCCCCCAATAACAACCTGAGGTCTCCCCCAATAACAACCTGAGGTCTCCCCCGGGTAACAACCTGAGGTGTTTCCCCAAGTAACAACCTGAGGTGTTCCCCCAATAAACAACTGAGGTTTCCCCCAAGTAAAAACCTGAGTGTGCCCCCAATAACAACCTGAGGTCTCCCCCAGGTAACAACCGAGGGTGTTCCCCAATACAACCTGAGTGTCCACCCAATAACACCTGAGGTGTCCCCCAAAGTAACAAACCTGAGGTGTTCCCCCAAGTAACAACCTTGAGGTGTTCCCCCAATAACAACCTGAGGTGTTCCCCCCAATAACAACCTGAGGTGTTCCCCCAAGTAACAACCTGAGGTGTTCCCCCAAGTAACAACCTGAGGTGTTCCCCTAAGTAAACAACCGAGGGTGTCCCCCAAGTAACAACCTGAGGTGTTCCCCCAAGTAAAACCTGAGGTGTTCCCCAAGTAAAACCTGAGGTGTTCCCCCAAGTAACAACATGAGGTGTTCCCCCAATAACAACCGAGGTGTCCCCCAGTAACAACTGAGGTGTCCCCCAGGTAACAACCTGAGGTGTCCCCCAGGTAACAACCTGAGGTGTCCCCCAGGTAACAACCTGAGGTGTTCCCCCAAGTAACAACCTGAGGTGTCCCAGGGTAACAACCTGAGGTGTCCCCAATCAACAGAGGTACCAGATAACACCTGAGGTGTCCCCCGAGTAACAACCGAGGTGCCCCCAGGTAACAACCTGAGTGTTCCCCCAAGTAACAACCTGAGGGTTCCCCCAAGTAACAACCTGAGGTGTTCCCCCAAGTAACAACCTGAGGTGTCCCCCAGGTAACAACCTGAGGTGTCCCCCAGGTAACAACCTGAGGTGTTCCCCCAAGTAACAAACCTGAGGTGTTCCCCCAAGTAACAACCTGAGGTGTTCCCCCAAGTAACAACCTGAGGTGTCCCCCCAATAACAACCTGAGGTTCCCCCATAACAACCTGAGGTCTCCCCCAGGTAACAACCTGAGGTGTCCCCCAAGTAACAACCTGAGGTGTTCCCCCAATAACAACCTGAGGTGTCCCCCAGGTAACAACCTGAGGTGTTCCCCAATAACAACCTGAGGTGTCCCCCAATAACAACCTGAGGTGTCCCCCAAGTAACAACCTGAGGTGTTCCCCCAAGTAACAACCTGAGGTGTTCCCCCAATAACAACCTGAGGTGTTCCCCCAAGTAACAACCTGAGGTGTTCCCCCAAGTAACAACCTGAGGTGTTCCCCAAGTAACAACCTGAGGTGTCCCCCAATAACAACCTGAGGTGTCCCCCAAGTAACAACCTGAGGTGTTCCCCCAAGTAACAACCTGAGGTGTTCCCCCAAGTAAACAACCTGAGGTGTTCCCCCAATAACAACCTGAGGTGTTCCCCCCAAACAACCTGAGGGTCCCCAAGTAAAAACCTGAGTGTCCCCCAGGTAACAACCTGAGGGGTCCCCCAGGTAACAACCTGCGGGTGTTCCCCCAAGTAACAACCTGAGGTGTCCCCCAGGTAACAACCTGAGGTGTCCCCACGGTAACAAATCTGAGGTGTTCCCCCAAGAAACAACCTGAGGTGTTCCCCCAAGTAACAACTGAGTGTTCCCCCAGTAACAACCTGAGGTGTCCCCAGGTAACACTGAGGTGTCCCCAGGTAAACCTGAGGTGTTCCCCAAGTAACAAACCTGAGGTGTTCCCCCAAGTAACAACCTGAGATGTTCCCCCAAGTAACAACCTGAGGTGTCCCCCAGGTAACAACCTGAGGTGTCCCCAAGGTAACAACCTGAGCCAGAACGTTCTCGCATGGCGGGGATCTGACTGTGAGATCGGGCGGGAGTGTTGCACCAACACACACTTTTCTTTGCACTGATACTTAGAGCATTTTCTGCTCTCCCTTCTCTCTGTCCGCAGACCACGCACATCGTTCTGGCGCTCTTAGAAATTGCCCTGGGGACCGTCCTGATTTTCACCACGTATGAATTTGTAGCAGTCAGCGTATTCAGCGGCATCATCTTCTGGGGAGCAGTGTTTGTGAGTACCGAGCTCCGCCACGGACTATGTGTGTGATCGTGGAGAAAGTCTGACAGCGGCCCTGCCATGCGTAAAGTGTTCAGTGTGTGTGTGTGTTTGTGAGTACCGAGCTCCGCCACGGTCTATGCGTGTGATCGTGGACAAAGTCTGACAGCGGCCCTGCCATGCGTAAAGTGTTCAGGTGGTGTGTGTGTTGGTGTTGTGAGTACCGAGCTCCGCCACGGACTATGCGTGTGATCGTGGACAAAGTCTGACAGCGGCCCTGCCATGCGTAAAGTGTTCAGTGTTCAGTGTGTGTGTGTGTTTGTGAGTACCGAGCTCCGTCACGGACTATGTGTGTGATCGTGGAAAAAGTCCGACAGCGGCCCTGCCATGCGTAAAGTGTTCAGTGTGTGTGTGTGTTTGTGTACAGAGCTCCGCCATGGTCTATGCGTGTGATCGGGGGGAAAGTCCGACAGCGGCCCTACCATGCGTAAAGAAGAAAAGATGTCCTCCGGCTCGTTGTCTCAAGTATATTCGTTTAAGTCCAAAATAAAAATAAGAGAACATAGCAATATATCAATACTGGTTAATTAACCCTTAAAGTTCATACCTTTGAATTCATGCACTTACAATTTTGCATAGCTTGTGTGGTAATTCTTTTCCTATCCGGAGTGTCAGAGGTTAATCTAGACAGGCTGGGTCTCTAATATATACAGAGTTGCAATGGAAATAGAAGAGAGAAAAGATCATGGCACAAAACATTTATTACAAAAGACGAGATTAAGAACAATATTGCACTTACAGCCGGTATAATCACTTACAGCCGTATAATAACTTCAGCCGGTATAATCACACACGCGTTTTTGGATCGCTTCCCAGCGTGTGGTAGGAACTCTTTGCTTTGATGGTAATGTTGCTCACATATTGTAGAGTTCACAGTCCCCTTCCGCTGTGTGTCCGCTGCGCCCATCACCTCCGATTTCCTTGAGGGGGGACACTGCACCTCTCCTACTCCCCTGTACCTTGCGCACGGTCAGGGGTGCCGGGAGGAGATATTACAGCAGCAATGTCTCATTCACACTCTTAACAGGGCCAGCAAAGGGGAATCCTCGCCCCACGTCACACGTTGTAGGGAGCTATGGTGGCTCAGCAAGTCCAAAAATCTAACATGTTTCACCAATGCTTCATCGTAGATCTCTGCGCTAAACTGTATGAAAACCCCCTTATTGTACCTCGACTATAGAACCTGCCACTGAGGTGGGGGCCCGAGTCCTGTGGATTATGGTTTAACTCTTATAGTGTGGGGTATATGTGGTGTGAGGCCAGAGAAACTGGACACAAACAACTGTAATGAATTCTAACAAACGTTATATCTATATCTATACATTGGAACCGGTATAACACAGAGCTGCAATACTCAAGTGGCCCTTATAATTAGGGCCACACCATACATAAACAATTAATAAGGTGAGTATTGTGCGTACATCAAGGTGATGTTAAACAAGCAATTTCGGGATAATGTTACCCAAACACCCACGTGGAAGCCGGATCAGATGTCATCACAGGTATTGGAAACTGCTTCGTGACCACCTGGTTCTATGGGTAGGTATGGAGTCTTTGAAAGTCCTGCTCCCACAAGAGTTCAATCACGTCTGCAGCTCACACAGGAATTGCTGCTTCAAACGGAACTCCACGCTGGCTGGAATCCTCTCTCTCTCCTCCGTTCAGGCCACTTCCGGATTAGTGACGTCACCGGAGGGTTTTTCGCCGGTACTTGCGCCGGTTCTGGATCAGCTCGCGGTGGTGGGGCAGTGTAGTTGAAGGCAAAGAGCTAGTGCACTATCCAACGCGTTCGAAACCCGTAGGTTTCTTCATCAGGGACATAGACAGGTGGAAATCGGAGGATTGAAATACCCCACGCCAGTGCCTCATTGGTCCACCAGACTATCTTCTCCACCAATGGGAGAGTGGCGGGGAGGAGTCAAAAAGCCTGGTTTTCAACACTAACAGTTGTCAATGACAACATAACAAACAATATAACTTTATTAACAAGCGGAAACTAAACACATAGAATACATTATACAACCGCGATACTGTAGGTGATTCTAAAATGAAAAGAGGGATATTAGTGCATGAATAGGATTAAAACCGGACAGCATACCCAAAAAATCATCAGATTATGCTACTCTTGTTCTACACCCTCAAATCAACATGGATCACACATTTCTATAGAAGAAGCACGAAAATAGAACAATATATCATATTAAAACAAAATTATATTTTAAATAGACATATAAATACATTATAAAATACATTAAAAATATGTATTAAAAGGCATTGAAGTAAAAAATGATTATTAAAATTCATAGAATTTAAAAAAAAAAATATAATATATATATATATAGATATAGACCACAGAAATCATGAGGATAAATCAGTAGAGAGACCAAATATCTATATCCTCATTCAAGCCCCCCGGATACAAGGTGTTCAATTTGTGTATCCAGAAGGTTTGCCTCGATAATTCTTTGACCCTGTCACCCCCCTTCTGTTTCTTGGTAATATTTAAATACTTTAAATAATAGAGAGGAGGGATCACTATTGTGACATTGTGCATAGTGTTTAGATAGACTGTGTTTCATATACCCTATTCTGATGTTCGCTGATGTTCCTGGATGGCACTTTTAGTGGACGCACTTGCTCAGATGAAGCATTGCACCTAATAAGAAAACAACGGGAGAAGTGCATGACATTAATGATTCATTTACTGCAACTCAGATCATATAGTATATTAATAGATGTCCGTGTGTGGCCTATTGTATGTAGGACGCACTAAGCGTCCCTAAAAGTGCGCAATCCAGGAAAATCTGCGCAACATCAGAATAGGGTATATGAAACAGTCTATCTAAACACTATGCACAATGTCACAATATTGATTCTCCTCTCTATTATTAAAGGTATTAAAATATACTGTAAGGATGTGTTAGAACAACGTGTTGGAGTACATTGTATGTCGGGTTCCGCGCCGGCGAGTTGGTACAGGGCGCCGCCATATTGTTGCGCAATTGTTGAGAGGTCACGTGTCGAGGCAAGGTCGCGCATGCGCCATGGAATTGCGCAAATAGCGAGCCAATAGGAGGACTATGCGTTGAACTTAACACCTCGCGAACCTTGGAGGAGTCAGCTGCGGTTAGGAGCCAATGGACAGGCTGGATTGTTAGGGAGGAGAACAGGAGCGTTGGGGGAGAGACCACGCTAGGAGAAGCGAGAGGAGATTGCCGGAATAGGAGTGGAGAGCAGGGGGTCCGTGACCCGCCTGATAGGCCAGAGACTATTCCCAGGTCCCTAGGAGTGTTCCCCACGTCACCGTAGGTTGCAGCATTTGTAGGGACGCCCGTAGTGGATGGGATTGTCACACTAGACATAATCCAGCGCACGGAGTTGTGAACAGCTATCGCTGTCTGGGAAGCACGACGGTGGAGCAGAGCGACAGCGGAGGTCTGGAACAGACACGACGGACCCTTTGAGAGAGGTGTGGTCACCGCCGTGACCGGGAGGTATTTGGTATACAGCAAGGGCACCGACAACGGTCATCAGGCGCTGATCCCGCCTTAACATAAATTAAGTAGACACTAGCGGTGGCTAGCGGATAGATAACACATTCTTTCCAAGTTCATAAGGACAACTCTATGAGAGCTGGCAGAGCCACAAATGTACAGGACAATATTCCCTTTGAGGTGTGGCCGAGCCACTTTAGTATAGGAATAGTTATCGTGTGAAGTGAAGTATATATCAATGCCAAGATCTAAGTGTATGTATATGATGTTATGTATAAATTAGTTGTCACAGACAAGAAGTAGTAAAAGGTTGCTTGTTCCACAATGTATGGTATGGTTCTTGATCAGGGCAGATCTTCTATAAGTGGGATCCTGGGTAAGTGGAGGGCGCTGCGCTACGTTTGAGTGTGTGTTTTACCCAGGCTCCCAGTCAGCGGAGCTCAGATCTCCTGGAGCACAGGTGTAGAGTCAGCGGTTGGTAGTCCTTAGGTAGGTTCAGAAAAAGGCTACATTGGGAGGCGCTGCTGAGATCTTAGACGTGGGGTTGCCCAATCTTTTTTTCTCAATTGTGCAACAAGCTTACATCATGTCGTGCCCTCCCCGATCGAGGTTGCGCAAGTGTGGCCAAGCGACACGGAGTCCCCCTGAATCGTGGTCTTCGCATGTTCCCGCCGTTTATCGTTGGCACTGTGACCGACCAGGTCAGGAAACTCCCGCTCCTGGACACTGCCCAAGTGAAAGACCATTTTACGACCGGGACAGGCATGGCGCAGGGTCTTATACATCCTGAAGCGGAGAATGCCCCGAAGCAATGCCCTGCTATACTATGCTGCCAGAGGCTCCTGGCGTACACTGCCCCATAGTTCAAGTGGACACCACCGAACCGCTGGCCACTTCCACCCCACAGCGAGATACATTCCCGCATTAGGTGCCGTTGCAGGAGGCCCAGACGCTCCCCTGACGGGGTCTGCAAACCTCGATGGCCGGCGGCCCTGAGCCTGGCTCCTCATCCCACCCCCCTCCGGCCTGAGGCCCGCGCTAAATAGACTCAGTATATAAAGATTAGACACCTACCCCTCAGTTGGGGATAGCCTACAGGGGAGATGCTCTCTATCCAGAGGTGGCAGCAATTCACCACTCACTCCGTCACTCCAATACCGAAGTTAAAAGGCATCTCGGGTGAATAAACCCACGCCCCAGGGAGAAGGTGGGATAGAAGAATGGCTGGATTCACACAGAACAGGTACTACCTGAGTGGACGGCACGGACGTCGGTCTGGAGACAGCTCATCGTCGAGTGCCTACGACCCCCAGCGTACCACATGTGTGCAATACTTACCGGGACGACCACCCAGATGCTGATGCGGCGGATCTCATCTACTGCCTGACGAAGGCTTATGGGGCCCCTGTAGATACCTATGCGCTGATGGCCAAATTTCATGCTCTAGAAGGAAGGAGAGATGGTATCCAACTTCCTCAGACGCCTGCATCTGGATTTGTGGGCTATGGTGAGGAAAGGCGTGGTGCCAAGGGTGGAGGCCGATGGACTGCGCACCACCCAACTGTTGAGGGGACTCCTACCCTTGCATCCCGTGTCCGTACGTGTCAGTGGCTGTTTAACGCCCGGACAAGCATTGTCGTTCCACGACCTAATGGACCGTGTCCAAGCGCACGAAACGGTGCTATTGGGGCGTGACCTAACCCTAGGGAAAAAGGCCTCGCAAGGAAGCAAGGATGTCAAGAAATCGGAACCGAAAGCCGACGTGCCCGAGCATGGGGACCCTGACCCAGATGACGCAGGGGCACCGGTGGCGGCCCGATCTCATCCTACGTCGGGGCGAAGCTCGCCGCCCGGGAGAAACGAGAACTACCTCAGCCAGACCCAGTGCTACGCGTGTGGAAAGATGGGACACCTTCGGGCCCGTTGTCCCTCCCTACGGAAAACGACGTCCCGGCCGGCTCAATCGATGCCGTGCAACCCCCAGGAGGGCGGCGCCGAAACACAGCCCCCCACGAGCAATCGAATTGGACCCGCCGCCATTATTCGGGTAGTCATTGAGGGTATCTACGCGGCAGCATTGTTGGACACAGGATCCCAAGTGACCATAGTGTATAGGCCCTTCTATGACAAACACTTACATCGGTTGCCGTTACTATCTGCTGATGCCTTACGGCTAAGGGGGTTGAGTCACGAGGATTACCCCATCGATGGAGTAGTAAAGGTGCAGTTGGACATTCGGCAACTGAACACTGGCAAGCATCATCCCATGGAAGTGGAGGCCCTAGTGTGCCCCGAACCTCAAGATCACCCCAGCGCTCCGATCATCTTAGGGACTAACACCGACATTGTGCACGCAGTGTTCCGCATGTATTTGCAAGAAGCGGGCGAGGCTCCGCTGCTAGCCCTGGCTGCGTGTCCAGTACTACAAGAGGTCTGCGGTTAAATCGCGACTGAAGAGGAGCATGGGATGCTCTATAGTCAAGAGTGGGGACTGACTCACATTCCCCCCGGAGAGGGTAGAATGATGATCGCGGCCTGCCACTACCCGGATCGACGCCCGGAGGATCAGTTTTTCTCTTTAGAAAGTATGGCCCAAGATGAACAGCGGCTAGGCTATGTGGTGTTAGCCTCTGTGAAGAAGTGGCCCGGGAAGATTCCGGATCGAACCTGGGTGTATGTGCAGAATATCTCTCCGTATCCCATGAGTATTGATCGGCGGCAGCTGCTGGGTAGAATATACCCCGTGACACCCGAAGAGAAGGTCCTGAAAGAACGGTCAGCGGACACTACACCAACTCATGACTCCCCGTTGGATTTTGACTTCGGAGATTCTCCGCTCCCGGAAGAATGGAGGAAGAGACTGCAGGCCCAGCTACAAGAACGACGAAGCGTATTCTCCTCTAGTGATATGGATGTGGGGTGCAGTCGCAGTGCCCGTCATACCATCCGAATGAACGATGCTACCCCATTCCGGGAACGCTCCCGTCGTCTCGCCCCTCGGGACGTGGAAGAGGTGAGAAGGTTACTCGCCGAAATGGAGGGAGCTGGAATCGTGCAAGGATCCCATAGCCCTTACACCTCACCCATCATGGTAGTCCGCAAGAAGAACGGAACGGTCCGCCTCTGTGTGGATTACAGAACCCTGAACAACCGCACGGTCCCCGATCAGTATACGCTGCCCCGAATCGAGGACCTCCTGAACACCTTGACGGGGAGTAAATGGTTCAGTGTACTCGATCTGAGGTCAGGGTACTACCAAGTGCCAATGGGCCAGGAAGACCAGGAGAAGACGGCCTTCATCTGTCCGTTAGGGTTCTACCAGTTTACCCGCATGCCACAAGGGATCTGCGGGGCTCCTGCCACCTTTCAGAGGCTAATGGAAAAGACCCTGGGGGACCTGAACCCGCAAGAATGCTTAGTGTACTTAGACGACATTATAGTGTTCGGAAGAACCCTAGAAGAACACGCGGAACGGTTGATGAAGGTGCTGGATCGACTTCAGAAGGAGGGCCTCAAACTGTCCTTGAACAAATACAAGTTTTGCCGATCCTCCGTGACGTACGTGGGCCACATTGTGTCTGCTGAAGGAGTGTCTACTGATCCAGGGAAGATAGAGGCTGTGGTGAATTGGCCCAGGCCCTGCAATGTCCAAGAACTGCGCTCTTTTTTAGGGTTTTGTGGTTATTACCGGCGTTTCGTGGAAGGCTACTCAAGTAAAGCCAAGCTCCTGAACAATCTTCTAAGAATTTACCCAGGGGATACAGAAAAAAAAGGAATCACGGCACAAACACCTTTTGGGGAAAAATGGACCCCTGAATGCGAACAAGCGTTCCTGAATTTAAAGGCCAGTCTCACCCAAGCCCCAGTACTGGCCTATGCTGATCCTGATCGTGAATATGTCTTACATGTGGACGCCAGTCTTAGTGGGCTAGGAGCAGTGCTGCATCAGAAATATGACACGGGCTTCGCCCCGTGGCGTACACGAGTCGAAGCTTGACTCCCAGTGAACAGAATTACCCGGTCCACAAACTTGAGTTTTTGGCACTAAAATGGGCAGTGGTGGACAAGTTACACGACTACTTGTATGGAGTACAGTTTGAAGTGCGAACGGACAATAACCCCATGACCTACATTAACACGTCCGCCAAATTAGATGCCACGGGACACCGTTGGCTAGCAGCCCTGGCCAACTATAGTTTCAACCTCAAGTATAAACCCAGGCCCACCAACGTGGGGGCCGATGCTCTGTCACGCCGACCGGGTCTCCAATCCACCCCGGATGAGGAAGTATGGGAGGAAATCCCGGGCCCTGGGATTCGTGCCCTATGCTCCGTAGCAGCCGTAGTTAACGATCAGGTGGCGTTCTCGGAGCTAAGAGTCGCTGATTCCCTGGGGTGCCACTCCCGAGCCATTCCCCGGGCCTACCAGAGTCGAGAAGGGATGAATATTACTGAGGATAAAATCATCTCTTGGAAAGACTTAGTGCATCACCAGACACAAGATCCAGTGGTGGAACTGGCTCGTCAAGCTGTGCAACAAGAGAATCCCTCTATACTCAAGCAAGCCCCCAAGGAACTAGTGAAGCTACTGCTGCGGCCAAGTTTATTCGAGCATTTGCCCGTTCTTGGCCGCAGCAGTAGCCTGGCGCGTGCCGGAGGGTGACGGGCGCGCGCCGAAGCAGCGGAAGAGCGCCCTCCGATCGGGGCGCTCTCCCTACCGCTGCCGGGTCCGCCGGGTCCCCCGGAACCCCCTGCCGCCGTCCCCCACATCGCGGGACACCAGGGCTCCCTCGGGGAGCCCTGGACGCGCGTGCAGGGGGCGCAGGCTCCCGATGATGCGTGACCGCGCATCGGAGACGCGCGGCACGCCGAGGGGCTGCCACTTGCAAGCCGGGAAATCTCCCGGCTTGCGGAACTGGCCACACTTCAATAAAGTGTGTCGCCAGTGTATTGTTGAATGAATTCGGGAAGTTCGAACTGGACAATTGCTTATTGTACCGGGTAATTCCATACCATAACCATCCGGACCGGCGCCAGCTGTTCTTGCCGGAGCGTCTAAGGAACATGGTTCTTCGGGCCCTTCACGATGATCATGGTCATCTGGGCGTTGACAAGATCTTTGGACTACTTTAGGATCGGTTATATTGGCCGAGGATGAGAGAGTCCGTCGAACGACATTGCCGGAGGTGTAACCGCTGCCTGCAGAGGAAAACACTTCCCACCAGAGCGGCCCCCATGGCTCATCTGAAAAGCTCTGGCCCTATGGATTTGGTGTGTATGGACTTTCTATGTATTGAGCCCGATAACCGGGGCATCGGCAACGTACTAGTGATTACAGACCATTACACAAGGTACGCACAAGCGTTCCCTACTAAAGATCAAAAGGCAGTGACCGTGGCCAGAGTCTTGTGGGAAAAATACTTTATTCATTATGGACTACCGAATCGCCTCCACTCTGATCAAGGCCGAGATTTCGAGAGTACTCTCATTAAGGAACTATTAAAGTTACTAAATATTCCTAAGTCACGAACCACCCCGTACCACCCAGAGGGGGATGCTATGCCCGAACGGTTCAACCGCACCCTGCTGGATATGTTGGGGACCTTAACAGGCCCCCAGAAAACAGAATGGAGTAAACATGTGGAGACATTGGTACACGCTTATAATTGTACCCGACATGAGTCTACCGGGTACACGCCGTACTTCCTGATGTTCGAGAGAGAAGCCCGATTACCGGTAGATGTGAGGCTGCGGATATCTACCGATGGGGTATCCAATAGAACGCACTAACGTTATGTGCAGCGGTTACGGGATAGTCTGCAGCAGGCCTATAAATTGGCTGAGAGAGCGACAGCGCAACTGAATGCGGGTAACAAGAGGCTCTACGACCACAAAGTGCGACACAAGGAAATTCGCCCGGGGGATGCTGTTCTCCTACGCAACCTAGGCATCCCAGGAAAACATAAACTAGCCGACCGCTGGAGAGAAGGGGTGTATGAGGTAGAGTCACAGATGCCTGGCCTCCCAGTATACCGTATCAAGGACTCCGAAGGCCGTGTAAAAGTGTGGCATAGGAACCACCTACTCCCCATACCTCAAGTAGGGGACAACGAATTGGAGGTACCCACTGTATCAATGGATGGAGAAGTTGAACACACAGAGGATGGCCTATAGACTGTAATAAATGCCACCTCTGAGAATCCGATGGAAGGAACCTCTCAAAGGGGCCTTCCGGCCGCGGGGGCATCTCCCGAAGGAGCTACGGGTAAAGAGCCCCTTGGCCCAACGACTGATCCTCTGACTTCAATGAGTCAGCCATTAGACCCGCAGAGCCCGTGTTTTGCACCACAGAGAGACTTTACAAATTCCAGAAACCCCTCAAGGGCAGAAATGGAAACGCCAGTTGAGACTGGATACTCCTCAGAGGAAGTTGATGAAGAACAACCTTGGCGAAGCCAAAGAGCCAGTCAGCCTCCAATGAGAATGGCTTACAATCAATTCGGGGCACCCCATTATGAGGCTCAGCAGTGGGCTCGGCATAGAATGCATTCAATGGTGGTACTGTTCAACGAAATGTGTAACCTAATATAAGATAGAGGGGATGTACTGTAAATGTTCTGTTTATATGTTATGTAGCGTAGCCAAGCGGGGACGTTGGATTCTGGGGAGGGGAGAATGTAAGGATGTGTTAGAACAACTAGTATGAGTACATTGTATGTCGGGTTCCGCGTCGGCGAGTTGGTACAGGGCGCCGCCATATTGTTGCGCAATGTTGAGAGGTCACTGTGTCGAGGCAAGGTCGCGCATGCGCCATGGAAGCGCGCGAATAGCGAGCCAATAAGAAGGGACTATGCAATGAACTTTAACCTCGCGAACCTTGGAGGAGTCAGCTGCGGTTAGGAGCCAATGGACAGGCTGGATTGTTAGGGGAGGAGAACAGGAAGCGTGGGGGAGAGACCACGCTAGGAGAAGCGAGGAGGAGATTGCCGGAATAGGAGTGTGAGAGCAGGGGGTCCGTGACCCGCCTGCATAGGCCAGAGACTATTCCCAGGTCCCTAGGAGTGTTCCCCACGTCACCGTAGGTTGCAGCATTTGTAGGGACGCCCGTAGTGGATAGGGATTGTCACACTAGACATATTCCAGCGCACGGAGTTGTGAACAGCTATCGCTGTCTGGGAGCAGACGGTGGAGCAGAGCGACAGCGGGAGGTCTGGAACAGACACGACGGACCCTTTGAGAAGAGGTGTGGTCACCGCCGTGACCGGGAGGTATTTGGTATACAGCAAGTGCACCGACACCGGTCATCAGGCGCTGATCCCGCCTTAACATTAACTTAAGTAGACACTAGCGGTGGCTAGCGGATAGATAACATTCTTTCCAAGTTCATAAGGACATACTCTATGAGAGCGTGGCAGAGCCACAAATGTACAGGACAATATTCCCCTTTGAGGTGTGGCCGAGCCACTTTAGTATAGGAATAGTTATCGTGTGAAGTGAAGTTATATCAATGCCAAGATCTAAGTGTATGTTATATGATGTTATGTTATAAATGAGTTGTCACAGACAAGAAGTAGTAAAAGGTTGCTTGTTCCACAATGTATGGTATGGTATGTTTCTTGCTCAGGGCAGATCTTCTATAATGAGGATCCTGGGTAAGTGGAGGCGCTGCGCTACGTTATGAGTGTGTTTTACCCCAGGCTCCCAGTCAGCGGAGGCTCAGATCTCCTGGAGCCACAGGTGCTAGTCAGCGGTTGGTAGTCCCTTAGGTAGGTTCAGAAAAAGGGCTACATTTGGAGGCGCTGCTGAGATCTTAGACGTGGGGTGCCCCAATCTTTTTTTCTCAATTGTGCAACAAGCTTACATCATGTCTGTGCCCTCCCCGATCGAGGTGCGCAAGTGGGCCCAGCGACACGGAGTCCCCCTGAATCGTGTCTTCGCATGTTCCCGCCGTTATCTCTTTAGGCACTGTGACCGACCAGGTCAGGAAACTCCCGCTCCTGGACACTGCCCAAGTGAAAGACCATTTTTACGACCGGGACCAGGCATGGCGCAGGGTCTTATACATCACTGAACGGGAGATATGCCCCGAAGCACTGCCCCATATACTATTGCTGCCAGAGGCTCCTGGCGTACACTGCCCCATAGTTCAAGTGGACACCACCGAACCGCTGGCCACTTCCACCCCACAGCGAGAATACATTCCCGCATTAGGTGCCGTTGCAGGAGGCCCAGACCGCTCCCCTGACAGTGGTCTGCAACCTCGATGGCCGGCGGCCCTGAGCCTGGGCTCCTCATCCACCCCCTCCGGCCTGAGGCCCGCGCTAAATAGACTCAGTATATAAAGATTAGACACCTACCCCTCAGTTGGGGATAGCCTACAGGGAGATGCCTCTATTCCAGAGGTGGCCGCAGCAATTCACCACTCCACTCAGTCACTCCAATACCGGAAGTTAAAGGCATTCTCGGGTGATAAACCCACGCCCCAGGGAGAAGTGGGGATAGAAGAATGGCTGGATCACACAGAACAGGTACTACCTGAGTGGACCTGCACGGACGCGGTCTGGAGACAGCTCATCGTCGAGTGCCTACGACCCCCAGCGTACCACATGGTGCACTACTACCGGGACGACCACCCAGATGCTGATGCGGATCCAGCCTGTCCATTGGCTCCTAACCGCAGCTGACTCCTCCAAGGTTCGCGAGGTTAAAGTTCAACGCATAGTCCCTCCTTATTGGCTCGCTATTTGCGCAATTCCATGGCGCATGCGCGACCTTGCCTCGACACAGTGACCTCTCAACATTGCGCAACAATATGGCGGCGCCCTGTACCAACTCGCCGGCGCGGAACCCGACATACAATGTACTCATACACGTTGTTCTAACACATCCTTACAGTATATATTTAATACCTTTAAATAATAGAGAGGAGGGATCAATATTGTGACATTGTGCATAGTGTTTAGATAGACTGTGTTTCATATACCCTATTCTGATGTTGCGCAGATGTTCCTGGATGCGCACTTTTAGTGGACGCTTAGTGCGTCCTACATACAATAGGCCACACGGACATTCTATTACATATACTATATGATCTGAGTTGCAGTAAATGAAATCATTAATGTCATGCACTTCTCCCGTTGTTTTCTTATTAGGGTGCAAATGCTTGCATACTGAGCAAGTGCGTCCACTAAAAGTGCGCATCCAGGAACATCAGCGCAACATCAGAATAGGGTATATGAAACACAGTCTATCTAAACACTATGCACAATGTCACAATAGTGATCCCTCCTCTCTATTATTTAAAGGTATTAAATATATACCAAGAAACAGAAGGGGGGGTGACAGGGTCAAAGAATTATCGAGGCAAGAAACCTTCTGGATACACAAATTGAACACCTTGTATCCGGGGGGCTTGAATGAGGATATAGATATTTGGTCTCTCTACTGATTTATCCTCATGATTTCTGTGGTCTATATCTGATATATATATATATATATATTTTTTTTTTTAAATATCTATGAATTTTAATAATCATTTTTTACTTCAATGCCCTTTTTAATACATATTTTTTAATGTATTTTATAATGTACTTTATATAGTCTATTTAAATATATATTTGTTTTAATATGATATATTGTTCTATTTTCGTGCTTCTTCTATAGAAATGTGTGATCCATGTTGATTTGAGGGTGTATGAACAAGAGTAGCATAATCTGATGATTTTTTGGGTATGCTGTCCGGTTTTAATCCTATTCATGCACTAATATCCCTCTTTTCATTTTAGAATCACCTACAGTATCGCGGTTGTATAATGTATTCTATGTGTTTTAGTTTCCGCTTGTTAATAAAGTTATATTTGTTTTGTTATGTTGTCATTGACAACTGTTAGTGTGTGCAAACCAGGCTTTTTGACTCCTCCCCGCCACTCTCCCATTGGTGGAGAAGATAGTCTGGTGGACCAATGAGGCACTGGCGTGGGGTATTTCAATCCTCCGATTTCCACCTGTCTATAGTCCCTGATGAAGAAACCTACGGGTTTCGAAACGCGTTGGATAGTGCACTAGCGTCTTTGCCTTCAACTACACTGCCCCACCACCGCGAGCTGATCCAGTAAACCGGCGCAAGTACCGGCGAAAAACCCTCCGGTGACGTCACTAATCCGGAAGTGCCTGAACGGAGGAGAGAGAGAGGATTCCAGCCAGCGTGGAGTTCCGTTTGAAGCAGCAATTCCTGTGTGAGCTGCAGACGTGATGAACTCTTTGTGGGAGCAGGGACTTTCAAAGACTCCATACCTACCCAATAGGAACCGGTGGTCACGAAGCAGTTTCCAATACCTGTGATGACATCTGATCCGGCTTCCACGTGGTGTTTGGGTAACATTATCCCGAAATTGCTTGTTTAACATCACCTTGATGTACGCACAATACTCACCTTATTAATTGTTTATGTCAATATAATTTTTAATGCACTATGAGCGTTGTGCGCTGTGTTTTTTGTGGTTTTATCTGTAAGTTCTAGGGGTTTTTTGAGCCATCCCTGTAACCACAGCTGCAGACGCTCCAATTTGTCCAGTAAAGGTCACGTATTTACTTTACATATATTCATCACTTCAAGTTTTTAATTGTAATAGTTGCGCACTGATTCTTCACTTATCCACACCATACATACACTCCAAACTCCATGCAACTCTGACCCTCAAGGTGGCTGGCTCCCTGTCTAACAGTTACACTGTCTGTCTCCTTCATCAGCTCTCTTACTGGCTTATCATAGTCACATGTCCTATGGAGAGCATACCAGTTAAAGGGGCAGGGTCCTGTGTTGCCTGCAGACACAGAGGGCTACATAATAATAATAATAATAATAATAATAATAATAATAATAATAATAATAAGATCAGCAAAATAATGTAATCTATGCCGGAAGTCAGAAGGATCCTCACAGGAGATAATACCTGTGCCCGGGTCCAAAAAAGGGAATGGATATAAGGAGACTAATTCTAAAGTGTACATAAACAGAACAATATCTCTCAATAATGGCTAATTAAGAAGTGCAGCCCCGTTATAGATGGAAGTATATAGAGGAAGAGTGTTCACTCAATATCACCGCACAGTCTGCAGAGGAATCGTCCGTAAATGAGGCGTCCACAGTCCCAAATAAGGACACAAAAAGATTGTATCTAGGAGTGGACAGGCGCCAAAGACTCCATGCTGCAAGGATGTCGTCTCTCAACTGCAACCCGACGTACGTTTCGCACTTTGCTTTATCAGGGGCGTCGTTTCAATTGTTCACTCACCGCCATTATATACCGAATATGTGGAGACGTGATATTAAAGACAGATAAAAATATGCAATGCGTGTGTAACACGTGTAATGTGTGTGTAACAAGTGTAATGTGTGTAACACGTGTAATGTGTGTGTAACACGTGTAATGTGTGTGTTGTGAGGGCTTCAAGAATTTAACTCCCTCACTTTTCCAGGCATAGGAGGCCACACCCTAGCTTCCAGGTCTAGTAGGGTGTTCCAATCCACTCCTGATTGGAAAGTGGAGTTTAAAAGACGTACTCCTTTCTCAAGGATCCCTAACCTGAAGGAGAGCAGGTTCGCAGAGGGTTTAACAGAGCTTCACAAGGCCTCACCGAGCTCGCCAACCTGCAAGGAAGCAGGGCCTCACCGAGCTCCCCAACCTGCAAGGAAGCAGGGCCTCACCGAGCTCCACAACCTGCAAGGAAGCAGGGCCTCACAGACCTCCCCAACCTGCAAGGAAGCAGGGCCTCACCGAGCTCCCACACCTGCAAGGAAGCAGGGCCTCACCGAGCTCCACAACCTGCAAGGAAGCAGGGCCTCACCGAGCTGCCACACCTGCAAGGAAGCAGGGCCTCACCGAGCTCCACAACCTGCAAGGAAGCAGGGCCTCACCGAGCTCCACAACCTGCAAGGAAGCAGGGCCTCACCGAGCTCCCACACCTGCAAGGAAGCAGGCCCTCAGCGAGCTCCACAACCTGCAAGGAAGCAGGGCCTCACAGTGCTCCCCAACCTGCAAGGAAGCAGGGCCTCACTGAGCTCCACAACCTGCAAGGAAGCAGGGCTTCACAGATCTCCCCAACCTGCAAGGAAGCAGGGCCTCACAGAGCTCCCAACCTGGTAGGAAGCAGGGCCTCGCCGAGCTCCCAACCTGCAAGGAAGCAGGGCCTCACCGAGCTCCCCAACCTGCAAGAAAGCATGGCCTCAAAGAGCTCCCCAACCTGCAAGGAAGCAGAGTCTCACAGTTCTCCCACACCTGCAAGGAAGCAGGGCCTCACAGTGCCCCCCAACCTGGAGGAAGCAGGGCCTCACAGTGCTCCAACACCTGCAAGGAAGCAGGGCTTCACAGTGCTCCCCAACCTGCAAGGAAGCAGGGCCTCACAGACCTCCCAACCTGCAAGGAAGCAGGGCCTCACCGAGCTCCCACACCTGCAAGGAAGCAGGGCCTCACCAAGCTCCCCAACCTGCAAGGAAGCAGGGCCTCACAGAGCTCCCCAACCTGCAAGGAAGCAGGGCCTCACAGAGCTCCCAACCTGGAGGGCTCACTTGAGAAGGGCGAAACTCCCCGGGTCAACCAACCTAACCTACAAGTATCCTCCCTCATATCGCACCGCAACAGACTTGACAGAGTATCCTCACTAGTGAATCCCTCACCTCCCCCGTCACAGACCTCCGAGTACACTCCCTCATCTCCCCCCCGTCACAGCACCTGCAGTATCACTCCCACATCCCTCAACCTACCCCCCTCCACAGACCTGCAGGTATCCTCCCACCCTCCCTCCCCAGTCACCGACCTGCAGATTATCACTCCCCCCCTCATCTCGCCCGTCACAGACTTGGCAGATATCACACTCCCTCACCCAGGCCCCCTCACAGACCTGCAAGAGAATCACGCCCCCAATCCCCCGCACGACCCTCAAGATAGCACGTCAACCAATCGCCCGCACCGCCCCCTCACAGACCGCAGAGGAGCACGCGCCCTCATCTCGCCCGGTCACAGAACCGGCAGTGTATCACTCTCTTACAGCTGCCAGCCCTCATCTGCTCCCAAGTCACAGGACCTCAATTATCACTCCCTCGACCCCTCACCATCAGCCGTCCCAGACCCGGCCCAGTCTCACTCCCTCCCTCACCCCCGCCAGCCCTGCAGAAGTAATCACTCCCCTCATCCCCCTTTCCGACGCCCTACGCATAGTATCACTACACATAATCACTCATTCACTCCCTCATTATCTCGAAACCGGCACGACTGCCAATAGTTCACCCCTCCCCTCCCCCCCCACCGCTACGTCAAAGGACCATCAATGAGTCCCTCTAGCCCTCTCACTCCCCTTCACCATACCTTCGCTCTCCACGTACCCTCCCTCCCCCTTCACAATACCTGCGATAGTTATCCACTAGTCACTCCCCTCCCTCCTCTCACCCCCTTCCCCTCCCTATTCCATCTATGCCGCCTCTCCCCTCCCCTCCCCCCTTCACATCCCTGCCGCTCTCTCACTACCCCTCACCTCCCCCTTCGACAGACCTTCAGAGTAATCACTCCTCCCCCCCTATCACAGACCTGCGATACACTCATCCATCCCATCATCATCGCACGTACCACCATCCCGCAGAGTATCACTCCCTCCCACTCCCCAGTCCACAGACCTTCATAGTATCACTCCTCATCTCGCCCGTCACCGACCTTCAGAGATCACTCCATCATCTCCCCCGTCACAGGACCGCGCAGATTCCACTCCCAAATCACTCCCCAGTCCACAGACCTATTTCAACTGCAGAGTCATCACTCTCCTCTTCCTCGCTCGCCCTGAGCCCGACCTGCAAGTCATCACTCCCCTCATTCTCCCCTTCCCCCTACCTTCAGCTTACCCTCCCTCCCCTCCCCAACCCGACGGACCTCCCCGTCCTCTACCCATATAACTTAGAATCGATCCAGTGCCCTCATCATCCACCTCTCCCTCCCCCGTCACAGACCTGCAGAGTATCACCACTCCCTACATCATCACCCCGTCACAGATCTTCAGAGATATCACTTAACCTCCTCACCAAAAATTCCCGTCACAGACCTTGCAGAGTATACACGCCCTTAATCTCCCCCGACACAATGACCTGCAGCGTATCCTCCTGCCCTCATCATCATCCCCGTCACGACCTGAGAGTATCACTCACTCTCCCCTCCCGCATCTCCCTCTTACGACCTGCAGAGTATCACTCCTTACATTTTCTTTTCCCCCGTCACAGACATGGCAGAATCTCACTCCACTGCAATGCAACTATCCTCTACCCCTTCACAAGACTACAGACCTGTGCAGATATCCTACTCTCCCGTCATCTCCCCCCCGTCACAGACCTAGCAGAGTATCACTCCCTCATCTCCCCAGTCACAGACCTGCAGAGTATCACATACCTCATCTTCGGCCCGTCTCACCAGAACCTGCAGTGTATCACTCCCTCTCTCCCCAGTCACAGAGCCGGCCTAGTATCACTCCCCCTTTCTCCCCTTATGCTCCCCCGTACACAGACCTGCAGAGTATCACTCCTCCTTCCCCAATTCACAGACCTGCGATACACTCCCAAACCAACCCTCGCCGTCCCAACCGGCGAGTAGCACGGCCCGATTCCCCCCACCTCCCCCGACAACAGACCGGCAATACGGCAAGGATCACGCCCAATGAGCAGCTCTCCCCCGTCACCGACCTGCAGAGTATCACGTGACAACAACTCCCTCCCGGGTCACCCACGACCATCCCCGTCCCCGCCCTGCCGATTCCTCACTACTCCCTCATCTCCCTCCTCCCCTTCCCCAGGCCTGCCTAGTAATCCACTCCCTCCACACTCTCCCGGCCCCTCATCTCTTCCCCGTCCCCGGCCTAGCGATACGACTCCCTCACCATTCCCCGCACAGACACTTGCAGAGTATCACCCCCAGCTTCTCCCACTCCCATCTCCCCCCGTACAGACCTGCAGAGTATTACTTCCCGTCATCTATCTCCCATCTCATCTCCCACGTCACAGATCTTCAGAGTATATCACTCCCCTCAAACCAAATTCCCACTAACACCTTTACTCCCCGTCCAATGACTGCAATAGAGTATTCACTAGCCCTTATCTCCCCCCGTCACAGACCTTCAGAGTATCACTCCTTTATCATCCCCCGTCACCGACTTCAGAGTATCTACTACTCCTCATTCTCCCCCCGTCACAGACTGTAGAATTATTCACCTATATCTACTCCCATCATCTATCTCCCCCCCATTCACAGACCTGCAAGTATCACTCCTCATCATCGCACGTCAAAGACCTGCAAGTACACTCATACCCTCATCTCCCCCATCACACATACCTGCAGAGTATCACCCTCATATCCCCGTCACGCCTTCCATAGACTTCTCACTCCCTCCCTCTCCACTCCCCCAGTCACAACCTGCAATTATCACATCCCTCACCTCGCCGGTCACAAAGACCCTGCAGATATACTACACTCAACTCTCTCAACCTCCCACTCACAGACCTAGCTCTTAGTTAACATTAAAACCTTATCCCCCGTCAAGACCAGCTGAGTACTCACTTAAATTTACCCTCACCTCCCACAAATTCACGACAAGACGACCTTCAGAGTATCCTCCCTCATACTCCCCCTTCACGCAAAGATACCGCTAGTAGCCAACTATAAATTCAACTCCCTCACCTCCACCACCTCCATTTTCCCCCCCCCCCCGTCACAGGCCTGCAGAGTCTCACTCCCTCACCTTCCCAATCCCCCTCCCCTCCCACAATCTCCCCCCGTCCCAGACCTCAGAGTACAAAATAACTCCCTCATCTCACCCGTCACAGACCTTGCAAGTAATTACTCCCATCATCCCCCGTCACCGATCCTGCCTAGTATCACTACGTCACTCCCTCACCACCTCCCCGTCCAGTACCTCAGAGGCTACCCTTATCTCCCCCGCCCCCGCCCTGCAGAGTATCCTCCCTCATCTCCTCTCCCCCCACAGAATCACTGCAGAGTATCACTCCCAATCATCTCCCCCCTTCACACAGCAGACCTGCAGAGTATCACTCCCCTCATCTCGCCCATCCCAGACCTGCAAGTTCCTTGCCTCCCCTACATCTCTCGCCCGTCATCAGAACATGCAGTATCACTCCATTTCACTCCCCATCACAGACCTGCAGAGTATCCTCCCATTCAATCTCCCCCTCACGACCTGCAGAGTCTACACTCCTCAGCCTCCCCCGCACAGAACCTCATATATCACATCCCTCCCCTCCACCCCTCACAGACCTCAGAGTATTATCACTACCCTTATCTCTTCCCCCACCCTCACAGACCTACGAGGATCACTCCCTCAATCGCCTCCGGTCACAGACCACTATTATCACTCCCCTCAACCATCCCTCTCCCCCGTCCCAGACCGGCAGAGTCATCACTCCATCAGCTCCCCCCCCGTCACAGAACTTCATAGTTCACACCCCTTATCATCCCATCGTACAGACCTGCATAGTCACACTCATCACCTCCCCCGTCACGACCTGCCAGTATCACTCCCTCATCTCTCCCACGTCAACCGACTGGCAGGTAATCACTCCCTCACCTCATCTCGTACCAACGACCCGCAGAGTAATTCACTCCCCATCTCACCCATCACAGACCTGCAAGTCACTGTCACATCCTTATCTCCCCGTCACAGACCTCAGAGTAGCACTCCCACATCCCCCGGTCCCCCACAGACCGCAGGTATCCTATACCCTCACCTCCCCCGTCACAGACCTCAGAGTAAATCACGATCCTCGCCCTCATCTCCCCCTCACAAGACTGCGAGTATCACTCCCTCACCTCCCCCCTTCCAGACCTGCAAAGTAACACTCTCACTCCCTCACCTCCCCCCGTCACAGGACCCTGCAGAGTATCACTACTCCCATCACTACCCCACAGATCACACCGCCCCTCCCCCTTCACCCGCCCTGCGAGTATCACTCCCCTCACTCCCCCAGTCACCTACCTCATAGTATCACGTTCCTCACCGCCGTCCCCCTCCCCCTCTTCCGCGTCTCACTTCCCTCATCCTCTCCCGTCCCACCGACTTCCTGAGTCTCCCTCCTCACCCAATGTTCCCCCTTCACAGCCCCTATCAGCCGTATCACCCCAAACTCCTCCTCCCCCTTCACAGACCTGCATAGTATCCTCTAGTTCTCCCGCACCTCCCCCTCACAGCCGACATAGTATCACTCCTTATCTCCCCCTACAGACCTGCAAGTATTCACTCCCTCACCCCCCCCATCCCCCCACCCCGGCCAGACCTGCCGAATCACTCCTCCCTCATCTTCCCTCCGTCACAGACCATGCACGAGTATCACTCACATTCTCCATACCTCCCCGTCCACAAGACCCTCTCGAGATATCACTCCCACCCTCACCTCCCCGACACAAGACCTTGCAGTTATCACTATTCACTCCTCATATCTCCCCGTCCCAGACGCTGCCTAGTAGCACTAAATCACTCCCTCATCTCCCCCATCGACAGCCATCTGCGATTAATCACTCCCATTCACCTCCCCGTCACAGACCTCAGATTATCCCATCCCTCACACTAATTACCTCCCTCGACCATCCCCGTGCACAGACCTGCAAGATTATCACCCCCTCATCCTCCCCCAGTCCACAGACTGAGAGTCAGCTATCTGCACTCCCATCATCCCCCCCGTTCACAGCCACTTCTGCAGATTCATCTTCCCTCCCTCATCTCCCCCGTCACGACAGCCCTGCAGAGTATCACTCACTCCCGACTCTCCCTCATACTCCCTCAGTCCCAACCCTTCAGAGTATCACCCTCATCTCCCCGTCACAGACCTGCAGGTTACTCTCCCATTCTTCCCCCCGGCACAACCTTGCAGAGTATCCTCCTCATCTCCATTCGCCCCGTCACAGACCTGCTAGTATCACTTCCCCTTTATCTCACCCCCGTCACATACCTGCAGAATATCCACTACACTTCACTCCCTCATCTCCCCCCGTCAATTTCAGCAGACCTGCCTAGTATCACTCCCTCGAATCTCGCCCCTCACAAGACCTGCAGATTATCACTCCCTCATCTCCCCCCCCATTCCCGACCGCAGAGTACACCTTCACTCCCTTACTCCCCCTCACGACCTGAGAGTATCACTCCCCATCTCTCCCATTTCACAGACCTGCCAACACTCCCTCATCTCCCTCCCCTCCGTCACAGACCTGCAGATATCCACCCCTCACCTCCCCCGTCCCAGACCTTCGAGTACACTTATCACTCCCTCATTAAAAACGCAACCCATTAAACCAGGTCTCAAACTCCCACCCCATCTAATCCTCCCACCTCCCTCCCACCCCGACTCCCGCTGCCCTCCCCGTCCCCTCTACGCCATCGTAACTACCCCCCTAATCCCCGCCCGCGCATATCCTCCCTCCATCCCTATATCCCCCCCAACCCAGCACACCCACTCCCGCCCACTCCGCATAATACGCTCCCTTGGCTCCACAGAACGCGATCTCCACCTAGCGCAAGTCTAGTAAATGCTTACCGTGAAGGCCATGCGCAAAACAAGGTGATGAAGGATCGCATGCAGAAACAGACGTAATGTGGCGACAGGCGGCCAACCTGATCTACGGTAAAGGGAAGGCCTGCGAAGTGGCCGAACCCCTCCGCGAACGACATCGGACAAGTAACTTAGACCCTCCCCCAAGGCCGACATCGGAGGAGACGAAGGCCTAGCAGAGATCCTCCTCTAGTAATGAGCCCAGACCCGTAACTTAAACGAGGAATGCCCGGACGGCGCCACGAAATCTTTTTTTTTTTTCCTTACCGGGCGAAGGCAAAACTCGAAAGAAGTCGCAGAAGAGGGTGGCTGGGCTGGGAGCGCCCAGGGCGATAAGGGCAACCTGGCTCCCTTCTGGCTACCACATGACAACCCGCGTGGGAGGGCGTACACAGGGCCTGGGCGAGCGCCACGATACCACCGTCGGACATATCTCCTGGCAGTCGGCTCGGGGGCGTGTCGGCCAAACCCGCATAAGCTTAGTGCTTTTCTCACCCTCCTCTCCCCCGTGTGGAACATCCAGTCCTACCTCCAGGGACGCGTGAACTCCCCCTGCCCCGCCAGTTCTTTCCCCTCCCCTCTCTTCCCTCTGTATACACGCCATCACACATCTCCCGTCCCAACCATCGAGGTCACCACTCCCTTATCGCCCCGTCACCAAGACGGCAGAGTAATCACCCCACCCCATCACCCCCGTCCACAGACTCACTGCAGTACTTCACTCACTCCGCATCTCCTCTCCCCGTCCGACCTCAGAGTATCACTCCTCCCCATCTCCCCCGTCACCTTTGACCTTGCAGAGTATCACTCCCATTACTCCCCTACACAGACCTGAAGTATCACTCCCCATCCTACCGCCTCACAGACCCTCAGAGTATCACTACCCCTCATCTCCCCGTCACAACCTGCAGAGTGATCACTCCCTCCTCTCCCCGTCACAGACCTGCAAGTATAACTCCTCCTCTCCCCGTCACAGACCATGCAGCAGTATTCACTTATCACTCCCTCATCTCCCCAGTCACAGACCTGCAGAGTATCACTCCCTCACTCCCCCGTCACAGACCTGCAGAGTATCACTCCCCATCTCACCTCCCCGTCACAGACCTGCAGAGTATCACTCCCTCATCTCCCCGTCACAGACTTGCAGAGTATCACTCCCCCCCGTCACGACCCTGCAGAGTCTCCCTCCCTCTCCCCCGTCACAAGACCTGCGAGTATCACTCCTCCATCTCGCCCCGTCACAGACCTGCCAGAGTATCACTCCTCATCTCCCCCTCACAGACCTAGAGTATACTTCGCACTCCTCACGCTTCACACTCCCCATCCCTCGCCGGTGAACACGACCCGGCAGAGGAATCACCACTCATCTCCCCCGTCACAGACCTGCAGAGTATCACTCCCTCATCTCCCCCGTCACAGACCTTCAGAGTATCACTCCCTCATCTCCCCCGTCACAGACCTGCAGAGTATCACTCCCTCAGCTCCCGTGGCCACAGACCTGCAGAGTATCACTCCATCAGCTCCCCGTCACAGACCTGCAGAGTATCACTACCACTCCCTACTCCCCCGTCACAGACCTGCAGAGTATCACTCCCTCACCTCGCCGTCACAGACCTGCAGAGTATCACTCCCTCTCATCCTCCCCCGTCACAGACCTGCAGAGTATCACTCCCTCACCTCCCCCGTCACAGACCTGCAGAGTATCACTCCCTCATCTCGCCCCCCGTCACAGACCTGCAGAGTATCACTCCCTCACCTCCCCGTCACAGACCTGCAGAGTATCACTCCCTCAATCTCCCCCGTCACAAGCCTGCAGATATCACCCCTCACCTCCCCCGTCACAGACCTGCAGATATCCACTCCCCTCCCATTCACAGACCTGCAGTGTAGCACTCACTCCTACCTCCCCTCACACAACTGCAGAGAAACACCCCTTACACCTCCCATCTGTCAGATACTGCAGATTATCCACTCACCTCCCCTCCAGAACCGGCAGAGTAATTTCCCTTCTCCGCGACGACGGGTTCCACTCCCTCACCCCGCTGTCACAGGAACCTGCAGAGTATCACACCATCTCCCTCAGCCTACCGCCTTTGCAGATATTCGATATCAACCCGCGTCACAGACTCAGAGTTCACACCTCACTCCGATCACAGATCTGCAGAGTATCACTCCCTCACCTCGTCCGTCACAACCGTCAGATATCACCCCTCATCCGCCCCCGATCACAGACCTGCAGAGGGTCACAACCTACCTCCACATCACCGCTCTGCTAGTACACTTCACTCTCCCCTCCCTCCCCCACCACAAAACCTGCAGAGCATCACCACACCTCAACACCCACCATCACAGATCTGCAGAGTATCACCCCCCACTCACCCCCATCACAGATCTGCAGAGTATCACCTCCCATCCCCATCACAGATCTGCAGAGTATCACCCCCCACCCCCCATCACAGATCTGCAGAGTATCACCTCCACCCCATCACGCTATGAAGAGTATCAACCTCCCACCCCCCATCTAATCTGCAGATTACACCACCACCCCGCCATCCCAGATCGCAGAGTATCAACCCCTTCCACCCCCCCACCCCCCCCCCAATC